>PVLC010027342.1:11853-21973 GCA_004027655.1 Graphiurus murinus
CATTTCCAATCACAATAAGCTCAAAACAAATAAAATACCCAGGAATAAACCTAACCAAAGAGGTAAAAGACCTCTACAATGAAGATTATAAAACACTAAAGAAAGAAATTGAAGAAGATCTTGGAAGATGGAAAGATCTCCTTTGCTCTTGAATAGGCAAGATAAATATCATCAAAATGGTCATTCTACAAAAATGATCTACAGAATTAATGCAATCCCTACCAAAATACCAATGTTGTTCTTCATATACCTAGAAAAATCAGTCACAAATTTCATATGGAGAAACGAAAGAACCAGAATAAGCAAAACAATTCTCATCAATAAGAACCATGCAGGAGGTATCTCAATTCTTGACTTCAAATTATACTATAGAGCTATAGCAATTAAAATGCATGGTATTGGTATAAAAGCCAACACATAGACGAATGGGACAGAATAGAAGATACAGAAACAAATCCACACATTTACAGTCAATTGATCTTTGACAAAGGGGCCAAACACATACACTGGAGAAAAGACAGCCTTTTAAAAAAATAGTGTTGTGAAAGCTAGTTCTATTTATATCTATTTATAGAAAAATGAAACTAAAACTTTACTTCTCACCCTGAACAGGAGTCCATTCAAGATGGATCAAAGACCTGGAAATTATACTAGAGATGGTGAAGCTACTAGAGGAGGTCCTAGGTTCAACACTCTAACATATAGGCACAGGTAGAAACTTTCTCAGCAACACACCCAAAGCTCAGGAGATTAAAACAAGAATTAATAAATGGGATGGCATTAAACTAAGAAGTTTCTGCACATTAAAGGAAACCATCAAGAGTTTAAAAAGAAAGCCTACAGAATGACAAGATAATTACCAGCTATTCTTCTGACAGAGGATTAATATGTAGAATAAAAGACTTTATGCTAGAAAAACAAAAAACCTAATCAAGAAATGGACAACTGAATTGAACAGACACTTCACAAAAGAAGAAATGCAAATGGCCAATAGACGCATGAAAAAATGTTCAACAACGTTAGCAATAAGAGAGATGCAAATAAAAACTACACTGAGATTCCATATAACCCCAATCAGAATGGCAATCATCAAGAATTCAAATAATAGCCGAGCGTGGTGGCGCATGCTTGTAATCCCAGCATTTGGGAGGCTGAGACTGGAGGATCTGGGTTCATGGCCAGTCTCAGCTACCTAGTGAGGCACTCTGCAACATAATGAGGCCCTGTTTCAAAATGAAGAATAAAAAATAGGGCTGGAGGTATAGCTCAGAGGTACAGAGGTAGAATGCCCCTGAGTTCAGTCCTCAGTACTGAAAAAAAAAAGGAGTCAAATAACAATAAATGTTGGCAATTATATGTGGAGAAATAGGAACTCTTACACTGTTAGTGGACTTGCAAACTATTTCAACTATTATGGAGATCAGTGTTGAGATTCCTTTAAAAACTGGGAATGAGTCCACCATATTATCCAGCTATAGCACTCTTGAGTATCTTTCCAAGGAGGTTGAAACCAGAGAACTACAGTAACGTATGCATAACCATGTTCATAGCAGCAAATTCACAGTAGCCAAATTATGAAACCAACCCAGGTGTCCATCAACAGATGAATGGATTACAAAATTATGGCAAATGCATTCAATGGAATTCTACTCAGCAGTAAAGAATAAAATTATGTCATTTGCAAGAAAATTTAAAAACCTGGAGAACATTATGTTAAGTGAGATTAGCCAGTCACAGGAAGTGATGGAGCATATGTTTTCTTTAATATGTGCAAGCTATGGAGTAACTGCGTATCAGAGGGACTCCAGATAATGGAGGGGAAACCTCAGTTGCACCAGGGAGATGGTCTAATGGAAGAAGAGGGGGAAGACTGAGGTTCATTAATGGAAATGCTAACATTGACTATGTGTATATATGTGAAAATCCCAATGTCAATCTCAGTACTCTGTATTGGGAAGTGGGGAGATGGAGAGGTGGGGAGCACCAAAATGCTATCTGTATGTGTGTCATTGTCAACATGATTTACATTATGATGTGAGCCTATTATGCACCAATAAAAGCACATTAAAAAAAGAAAACAGGTGTTTATCAAGTTTAGGTTGATTGAGTGAAGAATGAATAAAAGAATGAGTCAGTCTAGACTTAACTCATATTATGATTCAAATAACCTAAAATACTATTAGAGCCAAATTCTTATTTTGTTTTCCCCAGCACTTATAGTGATTTATGAATGTTTATATTGATGTATTTAAATCTCCTTCTCCAGTACAATCTGCTGGCAGATAAACAACATTCAGAACATTCCAAATGGGTTGTGAAAAAAATGCTGAATAATTGGTTTGGAGTTGAAATGGTGTTAAGCGTACCTGGAGAAGTAACACATTAAGGAGCTCTTTCTGTTTTGGAAATTTAAGTACTCCCATGGTCAGTAGAAACTGTAATAGCTTTTTAGAAACCCGCTGTGGCCGAGAATGAGCTGGCCATCCATGAGTGGTTACTAGTGGTCTTTCTCACAACTACATTGCAGTGACATTAGCTGCACTGCATGGTGGTAGATTTTGTAGAGAGGTCATGGATGGAGCATATTTGGTAACTGAAAAATCCTACCACTTACAAAGCCAATCTCCAAAGTGCATATTTAATTGTTAAATTAGCATTTCTTTTACAATACTCAGCTTACATACTAAGTGGTCTTTCCTGTTTGAATGTTATACATACCTTGATTGTCCAAATTTATTTTTTAAAGAAGACTATCAAAAACATTAACTACAACACAATACCAAATTGTAGTTTTAATATTTAAACACAGAGCCTGCAATTTTTAAAAATTTATTTGCTAATGTAGCTTCATTTAATTTCCTTATTTTGTTAGTAATATGGCATACATTAAATTAGTGTGTTTGTTTTCCGTATTTCATATTTCTTTCTTTAGACAATGCTGTACAAGGCATGGGATACATTTATCCTACATATATCTCATTTAGTCTTGATTTTTTTTTCATTTTTCCTCTCCAGTGTCATGTGACTTACGATATGTAATGTTAATATCTGTGATTATTATGAGGACATTTATTTCCTTGTGACTTGAGAACAATTGATGTCTATGTTTAGAGCCTCTTCAGGTAACAGTTTCCAAAGTGTGATCTCAGGAACCAAAGTACCAGCATTAACTAGAAATTCATTAGAAATGCAAATTTCTGTGCCTCAGAAATAATGAGTGCAAACCTCTGGGGGTGAAGCCTAGACATCTGTATTTTAAGTCATTTTCAGGCACATCAAAGTTTGAGAACCACTGCTCAAGGGGCATATCATTTTAGCATATTCTGCTTCAGGCAAAATATAGTAAATGCTTTCTACACCCAGATTTTTTCCACTTTTTCTTGTACTTTTCAGTAATCTCATATTTAGTAAAAATTATATAAAGTATAAATTTGATTTGCAGTTTATTTTATTAATTTATTATACTTTTTAAAAAGCTTTCTTGCTTTTGTTTTAGTTTTCTATGAAATAAAATGAATCTAATTGCTTCTTATAGACCTAAAGTATTAGTTTGAATGGAGAAACGTGAAAATGCTTTAAAACCAAATATAAAAGCATAGAAGCATAATATATATGCAAATCTTAAATGAAATTATTGAGAATATCTTTTAAACTGCATTGAATATGAAATAAGGTCTCAAATAACAGTGATGTTATAAATTCTGTCATATATAAATTATATTTGTCATAGTCCATTCATTTCAACCAGTTCTTATAATTCATGTAATATCAACACAAAACTTAATGGAAATATTCAGTCATAAATATTGCATATTCTATGACTAAGATACTGTGTTTCATAACATTAGAAAAATGACAGCAAAACCTTATTAACTGCAAATTTATCTAATTACATCATACACTGACAGGATTTTAAGTCACCAAGAACACTCAGTGGCATTTCAGATAAACATCTAATAATTTTATTTTTCCTTGTTTTATGAAACAAAAATTTGAATTATGCTAAATATTGTGCTTCTATGAGAATACTTAAGCTAATGCTTATATAGTAACAGTATTCATTTATAACATTACAAACCATGAATTTGAATAGAATACATGCCTAATGTCTTTCTTAACTTTTTGTTCCTATAGCAAAATATGTGGTCTAATTAACTCGGAAATATTTATTTTGGCTCAGGGTTTTGGAAGTTCTGGTCTGATTGATTGCCCCAACCAGTTTCTCTGGGCCTGAATTGAGTCGGCACTTCACCTTGGTAGCATATGACAGAGCAAAAACACCCCTGGGAGAAACAAAAGAAAGATAAAGATGAGCTGCCCATAATCCCTTTCCAGGGGATTCAGTGACCTTAGGACTCTCACTAGGCCCACTTTTGTAGTTGTTGTTTGGTTTGGTTTTGTACTTTGTACTGGGAAATTGAACCCAAGGGTATTTTTCTTCTGAGCTACACCCTCAGCCCTTTTTTATTTCTTGTTTTGAAACAAGGTCTCATTAGGTTGCTAAGAATCTCTCTAAATTGCTGAGGCTGTCCTCAAACCTTAGGTCATCCTGTCTCATCCTCCTAGTTACTGAGATTATGTCACATCCAGCACTCTACTTCTTAAAAGTTCTAACATCTCTCCAATAGTGCCACTTAGGGACAAACCCTTAAACACAGGGGCCATCGGGAGTCATTCAAAATCCAAACTATAGCAATGTCATTTTGGTAAGAGACATACATACACTCATCTCTTTGGTAGTCTGCTGTTCAGAATATCTCCCAAGTGTCAGGTACATATTTAAAATTAGCTTAAGCAAAATAGGTACTTTATTAGTTCATCTTGATGAGGTAGAATAGAAGGAATAAAATTTAGGCAGAAAGGAGACATTGGGAATGAAAGAAAAAATATAGTCTTAAAATCTGCAGAGTTCATAATCTAACTCCATCTATAGGTTGTGTCAGGTCTTAGGCAGAAGTCTCAGTGGGCCCACACCCTTACCCCCTGGATCCCAGCCCCATCTGAGACTCTTGAGGTCCAAGAGGACAAAGGTCAGACCTCAGCCAGCAACCACCCATCATTGAAACCTGAGAAAGAGGAGGTCCAGACTTCTTCTGTGCCCACCCCCTTCTTGGGAGTTCTATATAAGGATTGAAAAGGCTGCAAAGAGCTCTTTTGCTCACTTGGCCAGGAAGATCTCCACTCACCTGTTTTCTCCCTCGAGTCCCTTACTTTCCTAGGTAAATTCCTGTCTTTTGTTCCTGACTAGCACATGTTGAAATTCTCTTTATCACAGAGGCCAAGAACCCATGAGAGACACCATGCTGTGCCAGGACAATCTGACCATAAGTCTAAAGAGTTCCTTGCTAGGGATTAATCCCTGAGACTCAAATAATATAAGAATTTGCCTCTCTCTCTCCTCTAAAAATTACTTATCTCTGCTTGCCTTTTATATTCAAGCAAATTCTCTTTGTATACTATGATGGCTGTTGTCAGTTCCCAGCTTATTTGGGCTCAATAAAGTTGTTAAGAGAAAAATTGAAGTATTCCCCTATAGATCTAGCAAAATTCATAGAGAAAATTTAAATGTTCCAGTTTGGGTCAAGTATTGTTCTCTGACCTCATTGATGGCTAATAAAATGAGTACTCTGATTGGCTAAGCCTAGTTCAGAAGAGTACATCTAATAGTAGGGTGTGCTAACAGGGCAGATTTGGTCCAACTGGGCTACATTGTAGAAAATGGGGATAAGTAGTTACTCAAAAGATTGCCAGTTCTTTAAATCTCTGACTTCCTCTTATGCAACCACTAGAGAAAACTTTTTGCTTTTAAAGGGCTAACGTGATTAATCATTCATTAATCTTCCAGATGATTTTCCTAACTTAAGGTCAATTGATTTTAAAATTCAATATATCTCCAAAATCCCTTCACATAAGTACCTAGATGGAGAAGAGAGATGTGAAACACTAGGAATAAATTGCAAAACATAATTTGAATATGGAACCTTGGGGTTATCTTAGAATTCTACCTACCACAGTTTACAAGGGACAGAGTGGGTTTCAAACTCCTCTAATCAGGCTTCACAGACCATGCACTCAACTAGTATGCTAAGCTGCTCCATTATATTCACATAGTTGACGTTTTATTAGGACTAGTACATATTCCTCATGGGAATCAATCTTTAGTTCTCTTTCGAAATTTCCAAGGTGTGTGTGTGTGTGTGTGTGTGTGTGTGTGTGTGTGTGTGTGCATCTCTTATCGATGCTAACATTTCCTTTTATTCATATCATTAACCTCTAGCAGGAAGGAGGTTTAAGTTCTGTTTGGATTAATTCATACACAATAAGTTCCTTATTTCATTGACTCAACAGATATTTACTAATGCCAACTATGTACATACCTTGTGCTTGGCAATGATGTAAACAACTTTCTTATAGCTACTTTGGAGCAGGAAACATAAGTACTGATTAAATTACTACATAATAATCAGCTACAAAATACAGAGCTTCCTTGTGACTTCGTGGGCCATATGCACTTATGCATCGGTAGGCTTTTTCCTTTCTAATAGAAAGGAAATCAAAAGTTTATTTCATTATTGGATTGTTATATTAACATATGTATTAAATGTTTTTGATCTATGTAAATGTCCATACATTCACCTTTCATTGTGAGACACTCTACTTGTCACAAACTATAATGGTAAAGGACCAATAACATTTTCTCAAACTGGTTGACCCCTTACCCTAACATGAAAAATCCTTGCTACTTTTATACCTGTAGCACCATTATTAAAAGATAGTTTGAGGATTGTTTGGACATAGTAGCATAATTTATAGTAAAATATTATTGAAAAGAAGTGAATCTCCTTATAAATCCTACAAAGACTTTATATATAGCATCATTTAGTTATGGGTCAGTATTCTATTAGCAAATCTTGGTGTGTGTGTGTGTGTGTGTGTGTGTGTGTGTGTGTGTGTGTGTGTGTTGCTGAGTATTGAACCCAGTACATTCTACCTCTGAGCTACACTCTCAGATCTATTTTTAATTTCTTTTTTGGAGTCAGGGTCTCACTAATTTGCTGAAAGCCTCTCTAGGTTGCTGAGGCTGGTTTCTAACTTGTGATGGTTCTGTCTCAACCTTCCAAGTACTGGGATTATAGCCGTGTACCACCATGTCCAGGAAACTTGGCTTTTTAATAACTTGCTGAAGAATGCTCTCATGATCAAGTAAAGATGTTTTACAGTGTTGGCTTTTAAAAAAATATTACTGATAAATGAGATTCTTTAGGCTTATGTTGAATCTGTTTCAAAAGTTTATTATAACCTAATGAAAGTGACCTGCTTTTTATTAAGTGGTTGAAAATCGGTCAGAGCAAAGTTTGGCAGGCAGGCACATGGCTATAATCCCAGTACTTGGGAGGCTAAGACAGAAGGATCACATACAGCAACTTAGCAAGACCCAGATTTCAAATTAAAAAATAAAGAGGGCTAGGGGTGGTGCTTGGAGGAATAATGCTCCTGGGATTAGTCCTCAGTACTAAAAATAAAAAAAAAATTAAAAAATAAAACCAGTAAGAGCCAATATTACTAAATAGTTGGGTAATCCATAGAGAGCAAGATGAATCATTCACTTTTTACTTCAGAACTCTCCAAAAAATATACAGGGGTGTCTAAAAGCATGACATATAGCCAGGTGTGGTGGTACATACTTGTAATCCCAATACCTGGGAGGCTGAGACAGGAGGATTACAGATTCGAAGCCAGCCTCAGCAACTTAGTGAGTTCTTTTTTTCAAAATAAAAAATAAAATAGGGTTAGAATGTAGCTCAGAGGCAAAATGCCCATGAGTTCAATCTCAATACCACACACACACAAAAAGATATATGTAGTTTTCTATCTTTCACAGAACAAAATCTCTAGTTATGCATTCAAATACATAAACTTATTAGCTACCTTAAGAGGTATCTGTTACAAATACATCATTATGCATATTTGGGATAGTCTGAAAGTTGCAAACACCAATGAGGCAATTGCAAATGTGGTCATCCATCTTCCATTTCGAAGAGTGATACACAACACAACTTGAAAACAAGTCAGATGTTAGATAAGAGTCATACCATAGAAGAAAAAGATAGATTACAGTTATTTGTCTTCATTTGTGCTTTAGGTATTCCTATTGTCCTTTAAGGCATTCATCTAGTGGATAATCTACAAATAATAATTAATGATGGTGCCAAGTTATGTCTGAATACATTGAGGATAACTCAGACCATGCAATAATATTAACATTGTTGTAATAGTAATAGGTGCTCATTGGAGGGCAAACATATACGAGTGAAATTACCAAAGTTGGAGAAATAACAGGCTACAGCAGATATTTGAAAAGGAATTGGCAGCATTGTTAAGGTACACTAAGGAATTGTTATGAGCATTTTCTTTACTCTAGACCTTAAATCAATTTTATTTTCATATGAAAAGATATGAAGCTCATAAAAAATTAAATCATTAATAATTTTATAGTAACGCACCTGACAGTTCTGACAGCCACATGTGGTAGCTTAGAACTATATTCCTTTGCCAGCTAAAATATTAATAGAACATTGACTAACTATCTTTTCCACGGTCTATAAGGCCCAGAAGTTATTATGAAATCTAGGTTTGCCTTCCGGGGATTTGGTTTAGTTACTATACCAGCAGGTAGTTTTTGTATATTTGCTTTCTGAAGGATGGTTAATTTTTGAAGCAAAGGCAGAGAAGTCCTAATAAATCATATCTTTATGAAATATTCATTACATCTGTATATTCTTCACAAGGCTCTGTCAGGGAAATTAAAATAGAGAATGATTAAAAAAACATTTAGTAGCAGGTTGACATGGTACTTTATAAATGTAGAAGAGATTTGGGTTATAACTGGAAAAGTTTTCAAAAGAAATTCTGTCCAATCTTTTACAAATAGAACAAAAATGAAATAAAAAGATATAGGATCCCTAGCTATAGCTAAGTCTTCTTTAGAAGAGAATTATCTCCTACTACTCTCTTTTGAGCACTATCATTTTTATCAGAGAATGCATAATGTTCACTGCTTAAAACTGATGATTTACTAAACACAGAAGACTGGTAAAGGAAGACATCAGGCCCCAGAGAACCTTAATGTAAGCCTATGGAAGCAATCTGATAGAATTACCCAGGTGTGATGTTCAGAACAAATTCTGGAGCCTGGCTGCATGGGTCCATATTCTATCTTCCATAAGTAAATTCAGTTATTCTGCTTTAATTCCTTCATCAGCAAAGTGGAAAGATTATTAGATACCTAGATCATGTGGTTGTTGTGAGTTTTAAATGAAAAAAATATATGCTAAATGCTAATGAAAAACAAAGTTAAGTGCTAATGAAAAGACAAAATCAGCAAATCTTGTTTTAAGCAATTATTCTAGGAGATAATAGCTTGAGGAAAAATTAAATACTATCCATAAATTCAGATGAATGGTAATGAAATGTGTTTCTACATTTTTTTCTCTCTCTCTCTGTGTGTGTGTGTGTGTGTGTGTGTGTGTGTGTGTGTGTGTGTGTATTATACCTTATATTTAGTCTCAAATGCACATAGCTAACACTGCTCACGGGTTTTGGTGAGACAGAGATGAAATATATTACACGTGTGCCACTCCCACCCTTGGCTCTAAGGTCATTGTGAATGGCTAACCTATGGCCTCAAGTTCCTGACTGTGTGAAATCACACACATTTCTTTTCTTCTTCTTCTTTTTTTTTTTTTTTTGGCTAAATGGTGCCAGTACATCATTGCCCAGCTTTTAGTCAGTGTCTCTCAGAGGATATATACTCTTGTGAATGCAACATTCACATTCTTAAGATTCATTTCTGGATAATTAATGACTGTCTTACCACCACTCCAGTTTAAATATCTCATGTGCAACCTGCTGAGAAACTCTTTATTTGGGCATAGAAATTAATGATGCAGTCCATTTTATTTCTCCCAAGTGCAAGGGTCTATGAGAAATAAAAGGATGGTGCTGACAGACAAAATAAGTTATAGTATCACACTGCTGTGGGATATCTCATAAAGCTTCAGTTGTCCTCAGAGTGTCGAGGCCTCCAAAAGCCCCTTGTAGTTGTCGTTGAAGAATTAAG
>PVLC010027343.1:0-22026 GCA_004027655.1 Graphiurus murinus
TCAATAAAAGCACAGACAATTTTGTTCTAGTGTTTAAAAGTTCTTTATAAATGTTGACTACCACTGTATTTATGTTATGTGATATAATTAGGAAACCCACCATTTCCAGTGTGAGACTAAAAATATTGGTCTGCTTATTCTATACTGGAATAACTTCTCACTAGCAAACAGCTTAAATCTCTAATTTGGAAGAATACTGTCTCTTGTTTTCTTTTCCTTTCCTTTTTTTTTTTTTTTTTTTTGGCGGTACTAGGGATGGAACCCAGGGGCATTCTACCTCCGAGCTACACCCCAGCCCTATTTTTTATTCTTTATTTTGAAACATGGTCTCACTAAGTTGTGAAGGGCCTCACTAAGTACTTGAGGCTGGCTGTGAACCTGGATCCTCCCGTCTCAGCCTCCTAAGTACTGAGATTACAAGCATACACCACTATCCCCGACTTTCTTGTTTCTTAAAGAGAGTTTTTTTTAGCATTGACCTGTGTTTTAGAACCTGACCGTATCTATTTATAGCAGCTAATAAGCTTTTGAGACTGGAACCTCAAACCCCATCTGATTGAGTGTTCTTCCTTTCTCAGGGACTCAACTCAACCTTCTGTCCTTACTTAATTATTCTGTCAGTTTCCTTTGTCCCTTTCCTATGGCTAGCCTGCTACTTCTGACCAAAAGAGGCAGCCAGAGTGCTACAGTAAAGATTAGAGAGGTGAAAAAAGTCTTACTAAAGTTACATATCCTTTCAAAGGGGATAAATATATAGAATTCCAATAGAGACATAATTAGTATGATTTTTAAAATTGAGATGGACTTTGGAGGTTATCTAGTTGACCCCCCACACATATACCTTACCTTCTACTGAGCTAACCCTCTAACTCCTCTCTTTTCTTCTTTGATGAAGATAAAGGTGATTCTAATCGTTCTAAAGATTGTTTTAAAAATCCCTTTATTTTAAAAATGGAAACATTTGTTTCTGAACAATTGTCTTGTGGAGCAAAAGTAAAATTCTGGCAGTTGATATTGGTGGTACAAGCTGAGACTTGCCCTGGTTGGCTTTAAAGATGTTGCTACACTTTTGAGTATGAGACTCCAACAGAATGACTATGTTAACAGTCTGACCTTCATTCCGCAGCAACCAGTAGCAATAGCAACAGCCATGCTATTACATGACTTTTTATTTTCTTCTGAATATTTGGAAGGATATGTTGTTTACTACTGAATAGTTTGAGACTGTAACAGGAATATGTAATTATCAAGATTTGTCTTTACTGTCTTACTCTGTGTTTTAGAATTAGAAGTAAATCATTGAGCTTAGGCTTTAACTTAGTTTTGGTATCTTTTCTATGATAAAAATGAACAGTTTGAGTGCTAGCACTGTTAATTATTTGAAATAATCTATCTAATTGACATCAAGATAATAATAACTGAACTTTCTAGCATAATCTGATGCTCTCTGCAGTCTCATTTGTAGCACCAAATCTGAAAGGATACATTTGTATGAAACAGGAGTACTTTCCTATGATGAAAACCATTTATCATTTGCTCTTAACAAGGTAAATCCCCACAGACAAACCTTCTTGTAAAACGGTTCCCATTGGATTTATACTCACCTTCAATAAAAAAGGAGATATGGTAAACAAAGATATGATGAAATATTAGTTAGCTCTTGCATTTTTGCCTAAAAGCACCTGATTCTTAGTCTTTATTATTTAAAAAGTTCAATGCTATTTCATATGAATTAGAGACTCAGAATATAATGCATTGTATTCCTTTTGCTCTCAGTCTTTTTTTTTTTTTTTCCTCTTTGGGGTATAGGAGAAGGGATCTAAATAAATAACTTTTAGATATAACTGTATTTCTGATCTGACATATGTACTGGCCCATATAAAAGAACAGAAAATACAAATATTGAAAATACTGTTCAAACAGAAAATGTTAAAAACTTTCAAATCTTAAATTGAAGTTTGAATCTAGAGATTGAGTTACTAGAGTAGTTTAACTGCTAGACTTTCATATATTTTGGGCAAAGAATACATATATATATGTATATATGTACATATATATCTGAAAGAATCTCAAATATGAAATGTGGTCTTTATATGAATTTATAAATCTGGATAATTTTGCTTAAACTATTTTTAAGGATGGATTAATAGAATCCTCTGAAAAGGAAGGTTCTTTGGACTTTAAAAAATAGGTCCAAGAAACAGGTCCATGTTTTCAGAATTCCTCATTGCCTATTCATCAGAATCATTTAAGAAATATTTGTTCAGTGCCACCATGTACAATAAAACTACTTAGCTTTTCCATTTGGAATGTTACAGTCTCATTCCCATTTTCAAACTCATACTTCACTACTGTACTCAGTAATTCCCCTTTTCTGGCCAATTTGGCTTGTGGTATTATGTATTTGTTAAGAGAATAAACTCTGAAATGAACAGCTCCTGGTTTAAGTTCCAACTCTGCTATTGCCTAATATAGTTTAGCAAATTACTTATACTCTGTAAAGTAGGATTAATAAAATTGATCCTAAAAGATTGTTTCGAAGATCACATTGTTATGTGACATAGGCAAGATGACACTGCTTGACATACAACTTCTCAGTAAATGATAATTGCTATTATTATCCCATATGGTCTCCTAGATTCTGCTTTATCATTTATTTTTTTTAAAAAAATTGGTTCTCATCCTTTTTTTTTTTTTCTTTAGTACTAATGGAGTTTGAACCCAGAACTGGCACATGTTAAGCTAGCATCCTACCACTGAGCTACTTCCCAGCCCTTTTTATTTTTTTTAACATAGGGTCTCCCCAAGTTCTATAGGTTGGCTTTGAACTTGTGATCCCCTGTCTCAGCCTCCCAGTAGCTGGTATTACACCATACTGCCTTTCTCATTCTTTGTTCTACTCAGAATATGTTTTCTTCCTTCTCTTCTATAGTTAGATTTAGGGTGGGTCTGTCTGCAGCTCTGGCCTAACATACCTGAAGCCCTGGGATCTCCAACATGAGAGAGGTAGATATTTGGGGAATTAGAGTGGTCCCTAACTTGATGAGTTCATTTCTAATAAATTTCTTTTTTTTAACATAGAAGCGGTTTTTTGACTAGAATATGTTAAAGTTTTGAGAAGAGCAATGTTGTCCTACTTTCTGTTTGGGTTTTGATCCTATTGTAAGAGAAGAGAGGAATACAGATTGAAGTAAGTTGTATTAGTGAGGAAGACTAGGTTGAGGGAGTCTGACAAGGGTAGTTTCCCTAATACTTCAACTCAATTTAGGTCAATGGCTCATCCAATCTCAAGAGGTACTGGAGACTTCTAATGGGAACCTGCTCTATGGTAGACTTAGCTTGAAGGAATAGATTAGAACATGGAGCTGCTGGGAGTAGCCTGGTTCCCAGGAGACAACAGGGCTGGAGTATAGACTCTGGGCAAGTTTCTTTCTCAGATTCATCATCAGGAAACTTCCCTGCTTCGGGGAGAAGTAAGAGTAGAGCAAATGACCAGTGAGAATTGACAACCCCTCCTCAGGGAAGCCACAGCAAGGAGCTAGGAACATTCCCCTCTGGCTCCCAACAGACTTGTCACTTCAATAAAAACATATATCAAGCAATTCACTCAATATTTCAAAACTAGCTGTGGATGAGGACAGACAAGCATTTATGTTTGAATATAAATGCAAAATATAAAAAATACCTATTATAGTCAATAATAAAGCTTGGTGAAATTATACAACATTCTAGCTATCACAAAGTATGTTAGGAAATAGACACAACATATACCAGCAAATTAAACTTTAAAAAGTAATTTTTCAATGACTCTACTGTACCATTTGTTCAAATTTCAGTTTCAAACTATTTATCTTGCTACAAACTGCATTAAATATCCTGGAATAAATAAATAGAGTCTTTATACAAAATGTTCAGAGAAACAATAAATATTATCTATATATTTTTATTTATTTTTATAATAATTGGTGCATTGTAAACCCTGGTACTAATTGGGAATCGAGAGTTAGATTTTTGTTTATTTGTAAATGTTTAATCTTTCCAAATTGTGAGTTTCTTCAGGGCAAAAGATTTTATAATTTTTTAACTCAGCATGGGACCCAAGATCTTTTACTTTTAGAAAATTCAACGAATTATTATTGATTAAACCTCAGATTTTTTTATCTTTAATCAGATTATAGAAAACAATGGTTTCATAATTTTTGTCTGTCCCTCCCTGATTTTATAATGCCCATTAGAACAGTGTAGTTGGTGTGTGTGTGTGTGTGTGTGTGTGTGTGTGTGTGTGTGTGTTGCTGGGGATTGAACTTAGGGAATTCTGCATCTGAGATATACCCTCACCCCTATTTTTTATTCTTTATTTTGAAACAGGGTCTCACTGAGTTGTGGAGGGCCTCACTAAGTAGCTGAGGCTGGCCTTGAACTTGTGATCCTCCTGTCTCAGCCTCCCAAATACTGGAATTATAAGTGTGTGCCACCATGCCCAGCTGGAACAGTGCAGCATTTTTATTTCCATTGGATTTACTTCCTTCTGTTCAAAACAAACTTAATGGCATGAATTAACGAATTTCGGATATTTCTACGAATATATTATCATCTACATAACAGTAGATCTGGGCTAGCCTCAGTCAAGGTCTCTTTTCTTATCTTTTCAAATGACATTTTGTAACCCCATTGTGTATATATGACTCTCTTTACCTAAATTTCTAGACTTGCTTGGACTTTCTTTAATGTCTGCAAAAAAAATAACTTTTTAGTTTCAGAACTTGAGGAATAGCTTATTGGATCTAGTACCTTATTATTTTTCTAGTTGTGCAAAAGAATTCCTAATGCTTCTTACTACTGAAGAAACATGTGGGATGTAATGAGAACTTTGCTTTTTGGGGGGCTACTTTGAATACACTAAACCTTTTGTGTTTTTCTTTCTGATGCTTAATTTTACTATACCCTCTAGGATGTTAAAAGTATAGGAAACTCAAGACTTGAGTTCTAGGATTCAATGAAGGCAACTGGTGGTATAAGAAAACAATTACTGCAGTAGTCAGATCTGGAGTTGCATTTATGATATTTTAATTAGGGCTGTGTTATGTTATGGAAATATAGGGTTATTTCTTTGATGTCTACTAAAGAGAATTTATTCTAAAAAACCTTTGTTTTTATATGAAACTGTCATAAATCTACCTAGCTTTTTATTTTTATTATATAGTTTTAGAGGGAATTATAGGTTAATATTTATATAAATGTAGGGTAAGGTCACTATGAACCAAAGAGCAGAAACTGTGAAGAAAGAAATCAATTACTTTGTATACAAAATTCCAACTTCTATGAAAGTCCCTTAAGTAAAGCCAAAGGATAAACTGGAAAATATTTGGTGTTATGTGACCAAAGACAAAAAATTGTTTCATATATAAAAGGTATTACAGATAAATAAGAAATGCTAAAATACTTCAAGAAATAAAAATGATGAAGGACATAAGCAAGTTTTAAAATAAATGTATATCAGAGTAGCCATTATAGTACTAATAATAGTGAGAATCTGGGGATGTGGAATAATCAATAACAGGCAACTAACTGATTGAATTATGATATGCATATCTATGCTTGTTCAGCCCTGTTTTTAATTAGTGTATTTTCATTATATACTATCTCTTAAGGTGATGAACTTGCTGAATTTACTACCGATTGTGAAGTCATTTGAACTGCTTCCACACTTCAGGGGTGCCCTTCAATTTCTATAAAAAGTTTAGCTGTACCTGCTCACTTGCACTTTTTATATCCATTCATTTATTAATTGAACAAATACTGGTGCAGATGAGTCACACACACACACACACACAAACACACACATACACACAGAGCCAGGACGTAAACTGCTGTGGAAGAGCATGAGCAAAACTGATCGTACCTCTGCCCTTGAGGAGCTCACATTCTATTGGGGGTGAGAGAAAGAAAATAAATCAGTTTGGATTGTAATGGTTTAAAAAGCTATAGAGAAGAATAAAGTAAAAAGGGAGAAAATAGGGAAGGAGAGAAGTTGGCAATTTTTAATATATTGATTAAGAAGGCCTTATGGATATATATATATATATACACACACACACATATATATATATATAATATATACATATATATTTATATGAACAAAGACATGAAGGAGGCAAGTTTTTGGATATTCATTCAAATGTGACTTTGTATATTTATAATATTGATTCTTTTGATTAATGCTATCCTTCCTGTTATATTAGAAAGTCTTCTTTGTTTTTACATGTGTTCCCACATAGTACTTTCTTTCTCTTTGCTACATGTGTGTGTGTGTGTGTGTGTTTTGCGGTACTGGGGGTTGAACTCAGGGGCATTCTACCTCCGAGCTATACCCCCAGCCCTATTTTTTATTCTTTATTTTGAAACTGGGTCTCACTAAGTTGCAGAGTGCCTCACTAGGCAGCTGAGGCTGGCCACGAACCTGGATCCTCCAGTCTCAGCCTCCCGAATGCTGGTATTACAAGTGTGACCCACCACGCCCGGCTTGTGTGTGTTTGAGGTGACTAAAACTATGATTTTCTATAAAGAAACAAGCAGATTGAGACCATTTCAAAATTAAATCCTTCAAGCTCACCTTGCCTGATTCTTCTGAAACACTTGAAATGGGAAAAATTTATACATGAAACATTACATATAAAATAATAACTAATAGACTAATAGAAATTAAAATTAGCCAGACTTCAATTTGATTGGTTAAACCCTCAATTTGCTTATGACTAATTTAAACTAGAGAAAGAATCATTATATATGATGGTTTCTATGATGTAATGCTCTTCTATGTTTCATAAAATGTGAAACTAGAATGTCATTGTTTATATAACATAGGTATCTATCATTATCTCATCTTTATCACAATTTGTCAATTAAATTTATTTGTAAAATTTTGTATGCACAAAAAGACTTAAATGAAGGGTTATTTAGATAAATAAAAGTTACTAATGGAGGCAAATTGTCTTGAATTGTTATTTTGACAAATAAATTGTCATGGTGATATTTTTTAAATGGGATTTTCAGAGTGCTAATGTCAAAATCATATTTTTCATTTCAATTCAGTGTCAAATATTCGGCTTTATTTGCCTGTCATTGTGAAATTCATAGTTTCACATTTGAGACTATTATATCCTATATTGGAAAACTTCAAAAATAGTACAAATATAATTAACATAAATATATGTGTATACTAAGGAAGTAGGAATTTCTGTGGAACCTTAAAACAAAAAACTACCTTTCTCTATTTGATCTTATATAATTATATATAATATTTATTTTTGATCATGGTTTCCGTCCTTAAAGACTGGTTCAATGATTATACTTGCAAATATGGCTAGGCATTGTGTCTGAAGTGAGTCAGCTGTGCACACACGTTAGAAACCCATGGACCAGAGTCTATTGAACATAAGTACCTGGTTATTTCTGACATTAATTAAAGAAGCCAAAATTAGTATTGGCACATATTTTTACTGCTACCATATTTATGAAAAAAAAAATATGAGGTATAAGAGATGTTGAAGAGTATACCCTCATGTTTTTTCTCCTAGGTTTTTTTGTTAAGGGAAAATTTAAACATATTGTAACAATAGAGTAGTAAAATGAATTAATGAAATGTGAATTCCCACATATCAATCACTGATTTCATAATTAAAAAGACATGGTTAATTTTTCTTCTTCCTCCATACCCCCTTACTTCTTACCTATCTGATTATTATTCCCCTCACTTTTTCCCTTTAGAAACAACTCCAGCAGATCTGAGTCAGGGTCAGCACTCACACTATCAGTCTGCTATTCTACAGTGCATGTTGTGTCCTCTCCTCTGTGGATGGATGCTGGATAAAAAAAAAAAATCGTGAAAAGAATAAAAGTTTTTTGGTTTCTTAGTCAAGTATTTAAGATTTTAAATTGTGGAGTTCAAATTTCTGCTCTCAGATTTTAAGTTGAGATTAAATGTAATTTTTCGAATTTAGCATAGACTCCATAGACTATTTGCTAGTGTTCTATGAGAAAGTCACATTTACTTCTTTTTTTTTTTTTTTTTTTTTTGCGGTACTGGGGATTGAACTCAGAGGCATTCTACCTCCGAGCTATACCCCCAGCCCTAGTTTTTATTCTTTATTTTGAAACCGAGTCTCACTAAGTTGCGGAGTGCCTCACTAGGTAGCTGAGGCTGGCTGCGAACCCGGATCCTCCGGTCTCAGCCTCCCGAATGCTGGGATTACAAGCGTGCGCCACCACGCCCAGCCACATTTACTTCTTTATGAAGGTGGTTTCTTTTATTTCTAAAGATTTTCTTTCACAAAAACTGAGATATCAGAGTTTTTTGGCATTTCTGATGTGATGCAAACTGATATCTCTGATTTATAGCATACATTTCAAGATATGTTTTTAGTATATCTTCATTAATTTTAAAAATCAGTTGATCTAGTACCCTTTTTCAAGTTTTTAAATGTATTAAAATGAACGATAGTTGAAAAATGAATGTGGTTTTGATTTTAAGAAGTTTTAAAATGTCTTTAACATATTATATCTTATATCATTCCTTTGTAAAATTTAATATTAAAATCTGTGTACCAATATCCTCTTTTGATCTTTGCTAAACAAATTAAGATAATTTGAATGAATAAGATAAGGAAATATCTGTCAGAATAAAGAAGAAATAATGTATCTATGGTCCTCATAATTTCTTTCGGTAGTTGGTAATATATAAGTATTAAAAGGAGTTCTTACCTATAAGTAATTGATTACCAACCCTAATTATGTTATATATCAAAGTGCCTATAATTATTAAGTGTTATGAAATTAAACAAATAATCAGAACTCAGTTCTGTTTAGCAACATTTGTTGAGGATCTTTGATTTTTTTTTAAGTAGTAGGAAAGCAGATATACAGAGATGGTAATCAAATATGATAGAATATTATAAATAAAAAAAACTAGATTTTGCAAAGAAGAGGCATCATTGCAGAGTCGAATATGTTATTCTCTATAGCCACATAGTCTATGGTTTCTTTAAAGAATGTCACACTTCATAATTATATTGTAGCTTTTTAGTGTTCAGGTAAGAACCCCGTGAATACCAGAATGTATGTCCAGCAACACTTCCAATATTGAATATTTATATCCATTGTTTTTATTTTCACTCTATTGTCTTTTAGTTAGTGCTACCTGATAGAATCCTAAGTATTAACGTAACCAGATCAGATTCTTTCAGATCATATTTTTCCTGATTAATTCAGATTTAATGCCTTTTGCCTAGTAATTAACCAAGTGTTAAGTAATTGCTCGAAACTTAACACATTTGCCTAGTATGTGCTCTGGGAATAATATATACATTAGTTGAATCAGACTTTAATAACTTTTTGATCACTTTGTGTGTTTCTGTGTATGTTTATGTTTTAGGTTTTGATTTTGTTTGGGGAAAATCAAAATTTTAATTACTTTTAAAAAGATTTTCATACAGTAGCCTGTGCAGCTAATTCTCTTATTCTGTGTCAGAATTGGAAAATATTCAAATTACCTTGCAAAATCAAGTGGATCTATGAATTACTAATTACTTGTTCTTATCATAAGTTTCTAGTTATCACTAGATCTTTTAAAAACAATTTCCTGAGTTGCATCCTTTCTTAAGAAGTAAGGATGGTTCAATGAATATAAAATTATTAAATATAAATGTTCTTATTTGTTCTTTTCCATTTTCCTTTCCTTCAGATATGCAGAGTCAGTCCCTACATTTCTTTCTTCAATTCCTTTTTTGATTCTCATTCCAGTGTGTTCTTATCTTTGTCATCTTTTCTGTCTCCCCTTCTCCCATTTGCTGTGTTATGCTCTGCTTGGCTTTACTTACAGGTTGTTTCAGTTCTAAACCTTCCTAGCCATCCCATCTCTTTGCCTCAACCTGATTTCCTTGGTGAGATGTTGTATCTCTCAGCTCCTTCATCTCTCATTTATTATTGGATTATTTGTCTTTCATTTTGGGATAGTTGTTGTACGTTCCTGTTTGTTGCTTCTGGGTACTTTTAGAGAAAGTTTCCTTTACCCTGCTTCCTATAGTCTGTAATGAGAAGAAATAAAAGCAACCCTTGAAGGATAGATAACCATGGCTCTTTAAAAAGAATAAGGTAGTTCAATTGACAGATGAAAGTGTTCCCAGCTCAGAGTAGTTAGGTAGAAGGGCTCAAGGTTGCCTTAGAAAGTTCTGGATAGGTCTTCATAGTTAGGATGATGATTGTTATATCACTTCTTTTTCTTTTTCTATATGGTCTTTGGTATTTTATAGTACTACAGATTCATCTTTTTCTTCATTTATTTTGTGAAAAAAACCAATCACTTATTTGCAAATAAGTCAACATTGTTTCTTTTTTTAAAAGAGGAGCCCTCCCTTCACCTCTGTCACTTTTCGAATTCTATTTCACACAATTTGGCTAGCTGTATTTTATTGATAGAATCTATGCTTTTCATTTACATTCTAGTAATGCAGTCTTATTATAGTGAATTTATGTGTGTTAATCTTTAAAAATTATAAAATATGCATAGATGGGATAAAGTAGGTTTTAGAATTAATATAAATCACTACTGACCAAATGGGATTAAAAAAAACAACAAACGAAAACAAATCATCACTTGAAGTTAGAAGTTAACTTTTTCAATAATTTCATTTCTACTGATTTTGTACCTTCTAGGTTCCTAAGCTTATTTTTTTCTATTATTGGAGTTTATATAAATACAATAATTATTTAAATAAATCAAATTTAAAAGTACTTAGTACTGCACTTGTATGTGTGTCTTTTGTTTTTCTTTTGTTTGTTTGTTTTTCTTCTGAAACTTGCCCAATTCACTTATAGCCATTATAATCTTTTAGGGGAGTATATGGAAATAAAAACTCAGGGATGGTAGGTGGTATAATTGAAATGTAGATCATAATCTTTTCTTTATTTGTTTTACCAAATTAGGGATTCTGAAAATACATTTTGAATATTTGTGTATGTTTAGCATTTTGTCCCTTTGTTAGAAATCTCTCAGTGTGACTTTTTTCTAATAGGATGTGTCTTGAATTGTGGGCCAATCACTCTTGAAAAGTATTAAGCCCTTTAAACACACTGGTCAGCCCCATAGAAGGAAGCCTACAGGTTTATTAGCACTCCTTAGCCTGAAAGCACAGCATACCCTTTTAGGTTGCACAGCAACAGACTCCTAGCAACCATAATAGATTGAATTTCTAAGAGTGACCAGGCCGGATGTAATAATAAAGCAAGAGGTACAAACAGTTGTCATGGTTTTCTTTTCACAGTAAGCTAGTTCGATTTGGGAAAGCTTAGCTTTTAAAAAATGGACAAACTTCTTATAAAACTATTAGTTTGTGCATAGGACTTCTGGTATTAAAATAGCAATAATAGTACTAAATTTAAAGAATCATTGGTTAATAATATGCTCAAAACAAAGCTAAAACTTAAAAGGATTATCATTTTGAGTTTATTATAAACTTTAAATTGAACTTAGCAAAATAATCATAATAAGCTTCTTAAAAATAATGCGTTTTGGTGCTTCTATTTTCTGTAAGATCCTTTATTTTTATTTTGCAGCAACTCATAGTATTATGTATGTAATTTAAGTGGATGTTCATATAAAACTTAACTACAAAAATCTTAGAAAATTTAAAGATAAGCTATATGAACTGTACATAAATAATGTTTCATGAAATTATAAACCAATAACTAATGGAGCAGAAAAGTTATTAAAGAAGAAAGAATAAAGTAGTGAAATATACAATTCTTCACAGTGACAGTAAAAGCACTGTGATATTTCTAAAGTGTAATATAATGCTATAACTTTGTTAGCAATAGTTCATTGTAGCCTTTAGTATGTGTTTATTAATGTAGCCCAGAAAAGAAGATTAATTCAGATACATTCACAACCTGAAACAGGATCCTTTCATCAAAAGAAACAGATCCTCATATAACTGTTGGAGTTGGGAGTGGAACTACAGCCTTTGACAGCAATAAGCTGTAAATATACACACATGCTAATACCCTTGATTTGTTCATCTTTTGTGTCAGCATTTCGAAAAGATTGTTAAAGTGGCAGTTATAGTAAAGGCTGGCAATTACAGTAAAGAGCAGAAATTAGGTATTTGTGACCTATTATATTTCATTAAAAGACTTTCTTATTAAAATGGTACTGCTTACTCCGATTACTTGACAGCTGCTCTAAACAGATTAGAAAATACACAGCTTCAGCTAAAGGTAAAATCGACCTCTTAAGCAAGCTCATGACATAGAACAAGTATATAGTAAAGTATAAGTTTCTTTTTTTTTTTTAAATAATAAAATTGCTTTAGTTAGGGGTATTTATCAGTGATGAATGCTTCTTCACATTCCTGTATTCCACGGTGGCATTTTCCCATTGAGATATTTTAATTCACCCACCTAATATCACAGGAGCTTCCTATTAGAGGATCTGTTGAGACATACTAGGTCTATGGATCAGCATGGCTTCACCAAAAAAGCTTTTTTTCCCTATTAAAGTGATTTTACCACTCCAGCTCAATGTAAATCGTACCTTTACCCTCCATATCTCAAATGTTTAGAACTTTCACAATTAGGTTATTAATTTCTGAAATATTTAATTTTTTTATTTTTTAATAATCTGATAGAGCCCCATTGAGTTTAATACTTGAAACTTTCACAACAATGAATTGTCTACTTTTCAAGAGAAAATTTTGTTACAGGGCTCTTGTTACCTTCAATTATATTTCTGCTTGCTTTGTAACATAGTAACTATAATAGCACTTTATAGAACAGTCCCGCCTATCAGTTATTCTGTACTGTAGCAGTTAAGCAGTCTGACTTGATACACATCATGATTCATGACTGTCCCTATTGTCAACATCAGGAGGTATGGTTTATATACTGTAGGTCAGCCTGTAAGTATCAAATCACAGCTCACTCTTAAAGACACAAGTATAGGTTCAGTATGAAGCAGATTTGTGGAAGATTACCCTCAACTAATCTTGAATATAGATTTTTTTGTCAGAACTGTTACAATATTAGTAGAAAGCTATTGTAGTACTTGTATGGAACTATAAAATTTCCACTAAGACCCAAACTGTGCTATGTGAGACACTAATTCCACTTACAAAATAGTCATGTTTTAAGCTTAATAAATATCTGATGTATGTAGCAAGATGTATGCTGCCTCACAGTGTTATTAGGCAGAAAAGTAAGTCCTAGTCTATTGAATTAGAGAGACCTGAATTCAAATCCTGGTTTTGTCATCTGATTGCTAATTATGCTTAAGTTTCTTGAACTACTTTGACCTCAGATTTTTAATGTAAAAAAATGGGGCTATTACTTACTCAATAGGGTTACAAAATGAAAAATATAGTGAAAGGTGAAATGAGATGAGTGTATATAGAGAGTTTACCATGCTACTCTAAAGTTAGCACTCAGATTGGTAGCTAGGATTGTTGTTTTCCTCTTTTTGGTTCAGTCCTAGTGTAGGACATGAGGGTTTTATAAGAGGGTAGCAATTGAAAATAGTAACGTGGAACTAGATTTAATAAAAAAAAACAACACAAATTGTTTTCAAAGAGATATTATGCACCATGTATTAAGTCATTTTCAGTACTGGTCAGTGTTTAGAAATTCTTAAGAGTAAACTTGTATGAAGTGATTCTTTGGTTCTCAGGTTCAGATTCAAGGTCAGATTCAGATTCTGGGGAAGGATCTTTAAATATTATAAGAGCAGGAAAAATACATCCTGAAAGATGAAATACCTAAATAAACTAATAACTAAATAGAGCATATTTAGTTATTTTAGTAAATATGTATAGTAATACTTAGACTCTTTTCAAAATTGCCTTCCATATAAAAAGCTAAGAGCAGAAGTGGCCTAGGTTTATGCTAGTACCTTTCAAACCTTTCATTGATGATAAGATAACTGAAAAAGATCATATTTTCTGTTGAGAAGGCAAAAAGAGAGTCACATAAAAATCCTGTTAAGTTTGATACGTTTAGTCTTACCCTTTAAAAAGTGTTCAACATGCTCATTGTTGATTTACAAAATACAGTTTAGATTTTAATATAGTCTCTTGTTGCCTAAGTGACCATAAAGGCATTTAATTTAATGAGAAGATAATATGTGCAAAATAATAGAAGTGGTTTGAAATATAATAATAGTTTAAAGTAGCTAGGGGGATTAAGCTGATTTAAGCAATGGCTATCCTATTTCTTTTCTTTGAGAAAGACAATTCCGGCCCAAGCTTAAGAAAAAGAAAAGGTACAGAACGTGCTTAACACTGCCTTGATATTTTACAAGTGAGGAGAGTACCGGGCTAAAGCAGGGCTTTCAGAGCCAGGGTAAATAGCACTTCTTGTTTTGCAGGTATGATTTCAGATAAAATTCCCTATTAACTGGTTTGTGCAAATTTTAATGATTTTTTTATATTGATACAGCTTATGTGCTTATGCTACTAAACTGTTTAATGGCATTTAAAAGAATTAAGTGTTGCCCAAAATATTAAATTCAGAAATTTTAAATTTTGGAATTAAAGTATAATTGTGTTTGGATAGCAGCCATTTTTTGATGTTAATGAATATGTAACTCTGGCTTATCATCTTGTATGTATGGTGTAGTTGTCCTCTTGTAAAAATGTAGAACATAATTGTATCTTTAATGCTTAATTGAATATTGTGTCCAGCTCAGTGAATATTCAGATATTTTTTCTTGCAGCATAGAAATTTTTCTCCTAAAAATAGAAATTCTTACTTTGTAGTTAGATGACTTTCCTTGATATTCTTAGCACTTTGAATGGTTGAATTGAGAGGAATATAACAAATATACTCCACACATGTATGAAATACCATGGACTTTCCATGTAGAATAAAATTAGAATTCTTTTTTTTTTTTTTTGCGGTACAGGGGATGGAACCTGGGGGCATTCTACTTCTAAGCTACAGCTCCAGCCCTAATTTTTTTATTCTTTATTTGGAAACAAGGTCTCACTAAGTTGCAGAGGGCCTCACTAAACAGTTGGGGCTGACCGTAAACTTGGATCCTCAGGTCTCAGCCTCCCAAATGCTGGGATTACAAGTGTGCGCCACCACGCCTGGCTAAAATTAGAGTTCTTCATTTGAAATAATTACTGGATGAGAAAAAATAATCAAACTACCAAACTAATCCAAATTCTCACTATCTGTGAGGTCTTTTCACACTAAAGTCTTTCATGCAACATGGAATGATGTTGTCATTGTCAAATTAATGAATAGCTATTACATTTCTCCATTTTATTTTCTACAATGATAAATATGGATAGATACAACTAATGATATGTTGAAACCTATTCTTATTAGCTTGAGAAAGTCAAAGTTGCTCATTTCAGTAGGATGTTACATTGCTATCTTGAAACTAGCCTTGCTGGGGGTATATATACCATGGAAATGAGTAGAAACTATTAATTTGACTTTTTGAGGGTTTGGAAGAAAAGGAGTGAGAATATTTAGTAGTATATGACTAGATATACATGATCAGAAGTTCTTTGAGTTTTTAAGAAATTTTAGATAAAGATTCTAAAACAAAAACTTTATTATAAAATAACTTCCTTATTACTAAACTATACAAACAACATCAAATTCTATGGAAATAGTTGAAACATAATGATTTTCAGCTAGGTGCTCTATCTCAAGAGTCACTTTACCAGCCTTTTCTTTAATGCCTTCCAACAAGATTAACCCTGCTGGGTATGGTGACACATGCTTGTAATCTCAGTACTTGGGAACCTGAGACAGGATCACAGGTTCAAGGCCAACCTCAGGAAATTTGTGAGACCCTCAACAGCTTAGTGTAACCGTGTTTAAAAAATATCTACATATGGCTGGGTGTAACTCAGAAGTAGAACACCCATGGGTTCAACCCTAGTACCATGAAAATAGAGAGAGAGAGAGAGAGAGAGAGAGAGAGAGAGAGAGGCGCAGATAGATATTGAGATTGACCCCATAAACTGATTTGAAGTCAAAAGATAGGTTATGTCTTTTGTGGTTCTGACCATGCTAAGTACATAGCATAGACATTTGTTTATTGGTTATGGACTATCAATATTATGAGGATATAGTGAAATTTAAAAAATGTATACGTTTGAGTAGTTAGGGAGACCATAACAGAAGAGGCATGCCATGAGATGGATCTTAAATGTTTTGGATGAATATTGGCTATGAGAAAGGTGTTATGCATATGATAGGGGTAGAAGCAAATATGATTTGGTTGTAAAGAATTTGAAGTGTTCCTTGGGAAGCAGATGGAGTGGAAAGGGAGGGGTTTAGGTTTTGGAACTTAATTGGTTAGAGCATAACCAGTTGGCGTATATTTTTTAAAATACATCAAATGTGAAGATGAAAGTGAACCACCTTTAGGGAGGTTAATCTGACAGATCTGTATAGCAGGAACTATTAGGGAGTGGATCTGCATGCCAGGTAAACCTCTCAATCATCTGAAAGGAAGTATAGGGTGCAGAAGACCTTGTTTGGAATCCTTCTACTACTATTATTTTCAACTCACCAGGGAGGCTATGATACATAGGCTATGCAAGAACCTAGCATAGGCTGGATAGATGCCCGTTACCTTGTTGGACTTGTAGTGAGTGGTATTATCTGTGTAGCATTTACTGTTATGATTTATATTGATGCTTCTATCATAATCATTATTTAGAGGGTTATAATGAAGATGGGCTGGGGAACCATCAGTAGAAATAGAATGTGGCAACCAAGCTCATCCCTATTATCAATAGGAGTAAGAATACAAGTGGAAGTTCACTATATTTTACATAATTGAATGTTGCAAACCAGCTAAGAAACTGTTAAGTAAAATATACGTTACCTTCCTAACTTGACCAGTGCAGTTTTATAATGAGATGGATAACCATTTAGCATTCTTAGATTTTTTTAGTTCTGTTCTAGAATGTAGTCACAATGGGAAAACTGGTGTTCTGTAACCTGGTCCTTGTCCTGAAGTCTACCTCCTTTCCCCCATATCCTAGGCTCTTTGCTAGGGCATACCCATGTGCCCATCCCCCAGGCATTCTTGCTCCACTCCTTGCAAGCCATTTCTTGACAATTCCTCGGATATAGAGGTGTGGATATGCCGGTATCTCCATCTGCCCTGGAGAAGATAGTCCATGGCTATGCAATCGGGGGTCCTGAGAATCTTCTGAGGAGTCATCATGGCCCTGTGTTGGGCAGACTTCTTACTTCATGAGGAGGTACCTAGTTAAAGGGCCATAGCAGGCTTTTCAAAGTATAAAGTCCAGGACAATGGCCAATCTTTCCTCCTCTCAGGTTGGTACTGGAAGTGACCATTTGACATGGGTGACAAACCAGCTAGACTTTTTACTATTATTTGTTGGGTAACATAAAATGAGAGATAAAAAGATGATAGATTACTGGGTTTGAAGAGAAATGTAGAGCCATTAATAAAGTTAGGGTAGTATTTGGGAGCAGGTAGAATAGGAAATAACCTTGTTTTGCTCATCAGCACATTGCCAAACACATAGTAATGACTCAGTGATTGAATTGTTTTTTAAGGTTAAAATGAGCAGTAAAGACAAATTTGCATCAGTGCACTGGTTTGGCAGCTGAGAAAGTTAGGATAAGAAATGAAGAGATCGTGGTAGTGTCACAGTGAGGTGGAGAACAGTGAAAAAATATGTTCAAAGAGGAGTGTTGTGTGTGTGTGTGTGTGTGTGTGTGTGTAACTTGTTTGGAGAGGAGTAAAGAACACAACTGCAGGTTAGCTTGAATTTTGAAACTTGGTGTTCACAAGGTAGATGTAGGGGAGGGTAGTTAAAGGAAAGGATTAGAATGAAAGGATCAGATAAAATTATTTTACAAACATTTAATTGTGGATATATATAACTCATAGGCATGTGATTCAAAATTATTATGAAATATTGCTTAGTCACTTAATTTATAATAATGTGTACAATAATATCACATGCCAGAATATAAACTGTATTGACAGGAAAACCTGGTAATAGGGTTAAAATGCCAAGTTTTTTGAAAATTCAGGTGCGTTAGTGTAGATTATTTCATTTTTGCTGCATCTGACGTTTAATCGCCTAAATACACACCAGACACCTGTGCTTCTTTTGGTGATCCTTGTCTTGTCTTTTTCAGGTAGCCCCAAATACGTGTATTTAGATTGCTGCCTGTTCATATATACTCAGCTGTGCCTGTTTGCTTTGTTATTTTTCTAAGTTTAATGGACTAATATAAAAATTTATGGCAACTGTCACTTAATGTCACCTCTAGCTTTAAAGAAAAAAGAAAACAAAACTAAATCATGTAGGCAGCTATGTTGCTGTTTATAGTTGACTATCAGATACTCTGTACTAAATTGATCTCTGATATCATGGGCCAAATTTAGGGTGAAAACACATATGAATGGATATAAACAAATATGTATAAGTCTGTTTCTATATCATTGCCACCTTCAACTTACTTTATTAGTTAATAAAGATCATTAGTTAAAACTAACCTTTCCTGTTCTGTTCCTCTGAACCAAAGATTTCTCTTTTAAGAAAATTTCTATCAAATTGAATAGTCACATACATCATACATAATTGCCTCAGGTTTTTGACCTATACATGGATTTTTGGCTTATTTTTAGGAAACAAATCATATTTAATTATTTTTAGGGAATGGTCAAATGTATGTCAGCTGTTAATCCATTCTCACTTTTGTTTCTTTAAATACAAGAAATTAGCAGACTGATTTCCAGAATTGTTTGCTCTTTTATTTTCACAGTTATAAAGTACATTTAAACCAGGCATGGTTGTGTCATCCCAGTACTAGGAAAACTGAGACAGGAGAATTGCAGGTTCAAGGCAAGTCTCAGCAAATTAGTGAGACCCTGTTTCAAAATAAAATAGGGCTGAGGGGTGTAACTTGGCGGTAGAATGCCCCTGGGTCCAACACATACATACACACAAATATACACACACACACACACAAATATATATATGTATATATATATACACACACATATATACATATATATATTTTATATATATAAAAATGTATAAATGTATTTTATACATATATATATGTATAAAAATGAGGGAAAAGATTCTTTGAAAGTATATGGTGTGTTATTTTGAAATAGGTTCTCAGTAAGTTGCAGAATGCCTCACTAATGCTGGGATTACAAGAATGCACGATGTACCACCATGCCCGACTCCGATTTTTTTTCTTTTTTTTCTTTTTTATTCATACATTGTAAGCATACATCTTTGTTAGGTACAAATTGATAACCATATATGAGCTCACAATTCTCATTTGACCCCTTGCCCGAATTCCCACCCTGTTCCCTTGCCCTCCCTCCCTTTCAAGTTCAATTTAGTGAGTAACCTTGATATACATTAGTGAGCCCCCTCCCCCCCGTCCAACCCCTTCAGTTAAATAAACTTCTTTGCTTTCGAAGGAAGGTCTCTCCTTTTTCATCTGGAGACCCTCCCATACCCCATCTTCTCCCTAGCATCCGCATATTAGGGAGAACCTATGCTTTTTTTACTCTTTGTGACTGGCTAATCTCACTTAACAACATAATATTTTCCAGTTCCTTCCATTTCCCTGCAAATAACATGATTTTGTTCTTTTTTTTTTTTGTAGTTATTTGTGCAATGTAGCATACATCTTTGTTAAGCACAAGTTGTTAACAACATATTTGCACACAATTCCACAATTCTCATTTGACCCCTTCCCCAATTCCCACCCCATTCCCTCTCCCTCCCTCCCCCTAGGTTCAGTTCAGTGAGTGACCTTGATATGATTGTGTAAGAACATCATATGCCTTAGGGTGTCCCTCTGCCCCGTGCATCCACTGGAATTAATTCAACTTCTTAGCTTATTGAGCGATTTTTTTTTTAAATTTCTTATTTGGAAACAGGGTCTCACTAGGTTGATGAGAGTCTCACTACTTGCTGAGGCTGTCCTCGAACCTGTGATCCTCCTGTCTCAGCCTCCCAAGTATTGGGATTACAAACATGTGCCACCATGCTTGGCTCTCACTTATATTTTCCTAATTACATGCTTATTCTTTGAATTTGAATTCCTTGAAAAATGAATATTCTCTCTTCTCCTATAAAATCAAAACCAATTTTTCTCTAAGAAACATTTAAAGATTTTACATTTAAGAATTTTTGTGTGTATGTGGTACTAGGGATTGAACTTGGATATTCTACCCCTGAACTACACTTCTGGTCCTATTTTATTTTATTTTATTTATTTATTTATTTATTTGCGGTACTGGGGATTGAACTCAGGGGCATTCTACCTCCGAGCTACACCCTCAGCCCTGTTTTATTCTTTATTTTGAAACCAAGTCTCACTAAGTTGGGGAGTGCCTCACTAGGTAGCTGAGGCTGCCTCGAACCTGGATCTTCCGGTCTCAGCCTCCCGAATGCTGGGATTACAAGCATGCATCCTGCACCACCACACCTGGCTTATTTTGTATTTTGAAACAGCGCCTCACTAAGTTATGGCATGATGCCCTTGAACCTGCAATCCTCTTGTCTCAGCCTCCCAAGTACTGGTATTACAGGCATGCACCACCACACCCAGCTCCATATTTAAGATTTTGTTATAGATTTTTTTCCTTTCATGATGGCAGGCAGTAGTTAATATGGTGAAGAGTTATTTTCTTTGACTTTGTTTTGTTTTAGAGAAAATAGGCATCGATTGTTTTTTGCATTGTTACATGGTTATAGTTTTTTTTAATTCTTATTTGTGGTACTGGGGATTGAATCCAGGGACATTTCTAACTCCAAGCTACACCCCAAGCCTGTTTTATTTTTTGTTTTGAAATAGGATTCACCAGGAGGCTGAGAGTTTCTCTGAATTGTTGGTCTTGAACCTGCAATCTTCCTGTCTCAGCCTCCCAAGTACTGGGATTAGAGGTGTGTGCTAGCCCGTCTAGAAGCCCTTATTTTTAAATACTTAAGATAACTCATCTTTCTGTGGTTCTGTAGAATCCATAAGAACTTTTGTGTCCCAGTCCCATCTGCCTCTCCCCCACCTGCCCCAGGTAGTATGAAAGGCCTGCTATATTTAAAAGTAATATAGTTATCACAGAGAGTTTACAGGGAAACAGTGAGAAAGAGCATTAGTGCTCCTATAATATAATATTTTAGGGACTCCACAGGCTTAGAAATGTTTAATGAGAATATAAATATGAGACTCTTAAGTTTTCCCCTTTGGTATCCATGTATCACCCTGCATAATATCTGGATTTGGCATTCTAAAATAGCAGTCAAGTAAATACACATGTTCCTTGCATTTCCATTGTGGTTTTGTAGATTACCAAACAAGCACATAACAGAGAAAGTTCCAGTTAAAGGTAGAAAAATAATAGCAGTTGACTTTATGAAATTCAGCCAATGATATGATAGCATGCAGACCAGTGGGTATTAACTACTTGGAAAGTAATTGTCTTACATACTGTCAATATCATAATTCTGCTAAATAATGGGTTGGTTAGAGGAAGATGCAGCAGTTTGTGTCAACTTCTTCCACTGCAAATAATACTTTAAAGAAAAGCCTTCATTGGCATTCAGAAAGGTGAAAAGAGCAGGGGTGGATGTGGGCATGTGCTTAGGAAGCCCATCAAAAGGATAGACATGGTGTCTGTGAGTACATGTAAGCTATTTATCATCACTGCTGTTTGAGACGATGTGATGTTCACACCGAGATTACTTCCTTATCTTTCCAAGTAGTTGAAATGCAATTGCCAGTCCATTAAGGATGATAAAATCTTGCTATTTTGCAAGATTGTGATTAAAATTGGTATTAAAACAATCATGTGGCTTACTTTTTTCTAAGAGTTTATAATTTAATAATTTTAAAATGTATTAATTAATATTTACAATTAAAAACTTTTATTGTTGTGCTAGATATTGAACCTAGGGCCTTACACATGCAAGATACCACTGAGATACATCCCAGCCCAAATAA
>PVLC010027344.1:0-20000 GCA_004027655.1 Graphiurus murinus
CTCATATGAAGTGAAAGCAGAAACCTCTTATGTTTCCATTATTCCTCCCTTGGATATTAGCAGCATTTAATTTTATACACATACATATGTGTTTTTGTTTTTAGTATAGGAAAGTTTGGGTATCTTATTTTTCCAAAACGAAACCCAAATGACCATGAAATCAGATATGAAATTATAGTCTTTCATTTGGGGAAAAAAAAGGAAAAGAAACTGACAACTCCTTGGGACATTAAAAATACACAGAATATTTCAAGATCCCCCAGGAAAGAGCAATTCCACTGGGAATTTGCAGTTATTGCCTCTCAGAGTTCCTGGATCTGCATTCTCCACTCCAGAGAGCAGAGGCAAACTTATATGATCAGGTGTCTTAATCCTCTACACTATCCAGAACTTCCAGACATCATACACGTGCCAAACCACCAGAAGACTCAGTGACTCACAGCTAACTTTACAGGAAAGGAAAGGTACTGGGCCAATAAAAAGAATTGGAAATACACTACTTTTTATAGTTATGAATCTAATCTCTTCAAAATAACTAAACAGTAATAATTAAATTTTACAGGAAGTCAGGAATTGCTACAAATAGGTTCCATTAGAAAAGGTCAGGTTTTTTCCTAACTCAAAAATAATTATGATATTCCAATGAAAGGTCTTAAATTTTTCTTCAAAATTTGGAAAAGTTTATAAATTTCTATGTAGTAGCATATAAAAATGTGTTTGCAGAGTACAAAAACTTTGCAAGACATAATTCAGTAATACTCAGGTATTTCAACAATGTCAAAAATGTACTTTCCTCTTTGGTATCATACCTTATTAACAGAATTAGCTATTTTCCTTTTTAAATCACTGACAGATGCCACATATTTCATTTTTGGTATTTTTTCCCTTGCAAGAAGCATTTACTTAAGATATTCTGTTGGTCTTTGTACCTCAAAACTATTCATACATTCCAAGTACAGAATGTCCAAACTAAAAATTCAGTTTGTCTATGGTTTAGAATAGTTCTTTGCAAATTTAGTGAGCATTCAAATAACATCTTTTCAAAGATGTACATTTTGGGATGGGTCTGAGTTTTTCATTTAAAAATAATTTTTTTTTAATAGCAGGGATTGAACTCAAGAATCTTCTACCTCCAGCTATACCCTCATTCCTTTTTATTTATTAATTTTGAAACAGGGTCTTACTAAGTTGCTAAGGGTCTCAAACCTGCCATCCTCCTCTCTCAGCTTAAGTATGGGATTACAGGTATGCACTCCTATGCCTGGCTCAAAACCATTCTGAGGAGAGGACAATGTGGCTGGTCCACAGATCACGCTTTGATTAGCAAGGGTTATAAGCAGCTGAAGTCATTGACTTTCTTGCTGTCCAAATAAATCAGAAGTGAATTGCTACCCACTATTAGAGATAAAAACAGATGGAGGGAGGTTAACTGAAACAGGAGCCAGGAGACCTATATTTTAATGTTAGCCCGAACATTCAGTAGCAATGGCTATTTTAAGACTTTAGCTATTTTAAATACATGAAACAGTTGGGAGGATGTAATAGAAAGGTTCTTGTCAAGTAACTTAGAATCTTTAAGGCTCTCAGATTTTTTGTTTGTTTGTTTTTGTTGTTTGTTTTGTTTTTTGTTTTTTTTTTAGTTACCTGAGTTTCATTTGTAATTGTTTGGGGGAGAGCATTTATTAGCTACTTTCCAAGCAAATTCTGCTTATATTTTAATCTTTCCCAAACAGGATTTGAGGATATGATGAGACAAGATGCCCATTAACTAGGTTTGCATGTTGCATTGGAATTCATTTCTATCTAACTCAACAAGCCATTATTGGTAACCTGCCATACATGTGGCTTTGTATTAAGTGTTACAAGGATTGTGGCTTTATATTAGGTGTTACAAGGATTAGTAGATTGATAGGATGCTATCTCCGTTCTTGAAAAATATCCAGTGCAGATAAGGCAGTGTGGTAGAAGACAGAAACAAAAGTATTTGAAGCCATAGTCAGCCACAAGATGAAGTGGAACCACTTCTTTCTAAGATCTTTGGTCGCTCCAACAATTGTATGACATTCATTCCAACTGGGAAAGTCAAGAAAGGCTTCTTAGAAGGCAATGAGATTCTTGTTGGGCACTGAAGCAGGCAGAGATGAAGGGGTGGACAACTGTGCTGAAAGGAAGGGTAGAGGCCGAGGCCTGGAGTGGACATTTTCAAGGCGACATAGGGACAACCTGGCTGAAGGCAGCCGGAGTATTGGAGACTGAAGTGGGGAGAGGACACACCAGGTTTTCCATGGGAACCAATGCTAAAATACACACATGGAACACATGCAGGACGGTGTGCTGATCTTCTAGCCAAGGGGTATTCTCTCGGACCCTCCCTCGCATGCATTGCAGAAAGTAAATATGGTCCCTTTAGAAGATGTATCTAGATCAAGTCCTCTTGGTCCCCCTATCTCTAACACAATCTCTGATACTTTGTTTTAGTAGAGATTTTTCTCTTTGGCCACTTTTCAAATAATGCTATAGCTAATCATAACAAAGATACTTTGGTTTTAATTCTCACTCACCTTCCTGCCCCTGCTCTCTGAAATAGAAGTTGCCCTGCTTGTTCAATGTGCATATTTATTGTTGTTAAAAATGTTTTTTCCTCTTCCTAGCTGCCTTTTTTTTTTTTTTCTGTTTGTACTGGGGATTAAACTCAGGGGCATTCTACCTCCAAGCTCCGCCAACCCCACCCCTTTTTATTTTTTCATTTTAAAACAGGGTCTTGCTAAGTTGCTGAGGCTGGCCGTGAACCTTTGATCCTCCTGTCTTAGCTTCCCAAGTACTGGGATTAGAACCACCATGCCTGGTTCTAGCTACTTTTTAGGAAGACAATGTTTTCAAGATATCATTCCAGCTGGGTGTGGTAGCACATGCCTGTGATCCCAGTACTTAGGAGGCTGAGAAAGGAGGATCACAGGTTTGAGGCTAGCCTCAGCAACTTAGCGATGTCCTCTGCAATTGAGTGAGATCCTGTTTCAAAAAATAAATAAAATAAAATAGGGCTGGAGGTGTAGTTCAGAGGTAGAATGTCCCTGGGTTCAATCCCTAGTAACACACACACACACACACACACACAAGATATCACTATCCATGGCCAATTATCATGTATTTTTATAAAGTTTACTTCTGAATTGTGAGCCATTTGTGATAAATCAGTCATTTATATGTCAGGTATTATTTTTTATTGTTTGATGTTAAGTACAAGTTCCTATGCATAGTTATAATGTAAATTTGTAGAATAAATATTTTTCTTCTGTTTGTCTTAGTTTTCAGTGCTACACTTGAATACAATGTGCTTATTGTCAACCTTGAAATGCAGTCTATGTAGTCTTTACTATTGTAATCTAAGTGTTCACTGTGGTTTATACTGGATATCAGAAAATTAAACAGAAAGCATCCAACATAATGAATTTTCAGAAATGTCAAAATTTTATATTTTCTTCTATATTGTACGTGCCGTTTGTACTTTTATAATAATGTATTAGTTCAAATCATGAAGTTGTACTGCTACCCTGTTGTCTTTATTTTAACAAATTTAATTGAAGTTAACACAAATCTACTCTTTGGATGAAATTTGCTTTTAGACTAAGAAAAATTTTGGAGCTTTAAAAACAGAATATACATTTGATCTTTTGACATAGATGCACACAGCACTTGGTAGCTCCCCATACCTCCCCATCTCCCTCCTTCCCAGTACAGAGTACTGAGACTGACATTGGTACTTACACGTATGTACACATAGTCTATGGTAGTAATTCCATTAATGAACCTCGACATGATTACATTATGATGTGAGACTATAATGCACCAATAAAAGCATATTAAAAATAAATAAATACATTTGATACTTTGAAGTTTAAGATAAATTTTTAATAGATTACATTAAAATTGGCATTATTTTCTGACCCATGGCAATAGAAATAATAAAGCAATCATTGTTCCTGTTTGTTCTAGCTCTTAAAATTAGTGCTGGTTTTTTGTTTGTTTGTTTTGGGTTTGTTTGTTTGTTTAGTTTGTTTTTGTTGGTCCTGGAAATTGAACCCTGGGGTGTTCTACCTTCAGGCTACACTTCCAGCCCCTTTTAAAAAATTGTTTTTATGTTGAAACAGGGTCTCACTAAGTTATTGATGGCCTTGCTAAGTTGCTGAGGCTGGTCCAGACTCTGCAATCTTCCTGTCTTGGCCTCCCAAGTACTGGGAATACAGGTGTGTGCCACTCTGCCCAGCTAGTGCTGGTTTTATAAAACCTACCTGGAACACCATAAGCAGACATTCAGAAGAGCCTGTGGTTTTTAGAAGCTAAATTGTCATTGTTTTACAGTATATGTGACACCTGTGTTATTTAATGCCTTACAGGTAGCAGGTTTTGTTAGATGTTAGAACCATGGATCATAGTTTTCTTCTTCTTCTTCTTCTTCTTCTTCTTCTTCTTCTTCTTCTTCTTCTTCTTTTTTTTTGCGGTACTGGGATTGAACTCAGGGACATTCTACCTCCGAGCTACACCTCCAGCCCTATTTTTTATTCTTTATTTTGAAACCGAGTCTCACTAAGTTGCAGAGTGCTTCAGTAGGCCAGCTGAGTGAGGCTGGCCGTGAACCCGGATCCTTTAGTCTCAGCCTCCCGAATGCTGGGATTACAAACATGCGCCACCATGCCCGGCTCTTTTTCTTCTTATTTATTTATTTATTTATTTATTTATTTATTTATTTATTTATTTATTTTTGTGCTACTGGGAATTGAACCCAGAAGCATTCTACCTTCGAGCTATACTCTCTGTCCTTTTTATTTTTTATTCTGAAAAACCATCTCTTTAGTTTGCTGAAAATTTCACTATTGCTGAGGCTGGTCTCAAACCTGAGATCCTCCTGTCTCAGTCTTCCCAGTACTGGGATTACATCTGTGTGCCACCATGCCCGGCTCATAGGTTTTCATTAGGAACTATAGTTTATATTGAGTTCATGTTTTTAGGCTGTAAAAATTAAATTATGCTCCTAAAGTTTGCGGTGAGGCTCCCTTTGCCTACCGCTGAAATGAGTATATCCAGCCTTTCAAAGATCCTCTTCAGGAAGAAGAACTCCTTGATTATAATCTCACATCACAAATCTGACTTGCTGAAAATGTACATGGCTGGAGATATTCCAACCTTATTTTTCAGGGCTTTAAACTAAAACTCAAGAGAATAAAAGAAAAGATCTCAATGGGAAATTATTTGACATTATTGTTATTTGAATATTTTTTACTTGTAAAAGTGGCAATTTCATACAAGCTATCTGGTTAAACATAATAGATTAAATGAAAGACATTTTAAAAAACAAAATTATAGAAGCTGTGTTTTTTAGAATTTATTTTAAGAGGTAAAAGAAAGAAATAAACCTCATGGAAGACTGTGCATATTTTAACACAAATACTACATTCAACAGTTATTTATCAAGTGCTATCACTTGTATGCTAAAATATAATCTGGTTAGAGCTCACAGTAGTTCCTCAATTACAAACCAAAGAAGAAGAGCTGAGGATGTGGCTCAGAATGGTAGCACCTGCTTACCATGCAAGAGGGCCTGGGTTTGATCCCCAGTATTGGAAAAAAAAAAGAAGAAGGAAAAAGAGTAGTCTTCTGTTTTCTATTTATTTACAAAAATTGATTTAAAATTCATAGTCTTTAGCTTATCAATGATTCATAGGCCTTTAGAGCTAGAAGTGCCAACAAGGCACCTCATGTTACCAAGAGCTCACAGTTAGCTACCAGCAGAACTGGGCTTGGAGAAGTCCCAGGGAAAGGATCTTTCTCTTTGGAAGCCAGTGATATAAACCTAGAGCAAGCCAGGTAGGAATAAGAAACTTCTCTAATTGACGCCATATAGATTTTTTTAAGCTGGGTGTGGTGGCACATACCTGTTATCCCAGTACTTGTGAGGCTGAGACAGGAGGATTGCAGGTTTGAAGCCAGCCTCAGCAATTTAGCAAGGCTCTCAGCAACTTAGTGAGGCTCTCAGCAACTTAGTGAGACCTTGTTTCAAAAAAAATAGGACTAGGGGTATATCACAGAGGTAGAACACTCCTGGGTTCAATCACCAGTACCACAAGTGTGTGTGTGTGTGTGTGTGTGTGTGTGTGTGTGTGTGTGTGTGTGTGTGAGACCAGGAAGTTTCCTTTTTTTGCTCATTCTTAGAGTTCCTTTTCATGCTCTTTCTCAGGGGTCCTAAATTAAATCTGCCTAAATAAATAAACTTCTTAAATGTATGCTGCAGTTGAATCTCTAGTTTGGGAGAATCTGACACCTGTGTCAGATTGGAGTGTCTTCTGTGTGTAATTCACTCAAGATTGTGCCCACCTTCCTTGGCCCACTAAATAGATTTCACACTTTCTTACAGGCACAGTGTCAAGCCTTTCTAAAGTTTACTAGTGAGAAGTTTTCAGGGATATCTATATATTCCAAAGTAAATAGTAAATCAGGTACGGTAACTTGTTGAAAGTTGGGATTTATGTGATTTGCTCCTCCACTCTCATTCAGCCTGCGGTTAACATCAGAAGTCACGTGAGATAAAAGTGATGGTCATGAGTGTGACGGTGATCCTCTTGGGTCACTTAGGGATAAAGCATCTGATATGACTCTACCTGTTAGATTTTCAGTTAAGCTATAAAACTCAAACTACAAGAAGGAGAATGGAAACAAGGGGAAAGGAAAAAGGTCCAAAGGAAGAGAGAAGGGGAATAGAAATAGAGAAGCTATGAAGTACTGTCCCTGATGCATACTTTATCTCACATGTATATGGCTTTCAATAACTGTGTTGAAAAGCCAAGTTTCATGGCATGATATATTTCAACAGCAATAAGTCATTACCAGCTCCTAAAACATCTGCAGGTTTTTAACAAATGAAAAATTCAAATTATTATTATTTTATTATATTATTTATGTGTGTATAGTGCTGGGAATTGAACCCAAGGGGTGTTCCATCTCAAAGCTACACCCTCTGTCCTATTTTATTTTTTATTTTGAAATAAGATCTCACTTGGTTGCTGAGAGTCTCACTAAGTTGCAGAGGCTAGCTTCAAACCTGAGATCGTCCTGTCTCAGCCTCCCAGGTACTAGAATTACAGGTGTGTGCCACCAAGCCTGGCTTAAAAATTCAAATTATTTAAAGAATGTATAATGAAAACTTTGCGACTTCACTTAAATTATGTGTGTTGAGTTGGGTTTTTGTTTGTTTGTTTGTTTGCTTTGTTTTGTTTTGGTGAAAGATGTTAGTTCAAGAGTTTCTGGGAAAGTGACTGTTCAAGTTAAAAATTAAAAAATCTCTGAAAATCTTTCAACATTACCAGGAGTGGAGCAGTTGATAAACAAGCCCATATTGAATGAATGAATGTGGGCGGAGGGATGGATGGATGGACAGAACAGAATAGGAAAGAATAGGCACTTGGAATGTTTCATTTGTCTAAATAGCAACTAACTCAGAATGCAAACACAGCTGATATAATTTTAAATGCTTAAATGATAACTGAAGTGAATTAATAACAGGTGACTTTGAACTTTATTATAGTATTAGGAGCTGAAATCTGCTGGAACCATTTTCACAATAGAAGAAACATTGACTCATCCTCTGAAAAGGAATCTGAAGTAATACAAGTACCATGGATCTAACCTATATTCCCCAAGACATATCCAGTTGTCCAAAATTTGGAAATAAATCCTGCCCTCCCACCAATCGCTCTTTTCATGTCCGAGTGATAATGTATTCTGTTATGACTGGAGCCATGGTTATCACCATCTTTGGAAACTTGGTTATCATGATTTCCATATCTCATTTCAAGCAGCTTCACTCTCCCACCAACTTTCTCATCCTCTCCATGGCAACCACGGACTTTCTGCTGGGCTTCGTCATCATGCCGTACAGCATGGTGCGGTCAGTGGAGAGCTGCTGGTACTTCGGGGATGGCTTTTGTAAATTCCATGCAAGCTTTGACATGATGCTGAGCCTGACATCCATCTTCCACCTCTGCTCCATTGCTATCGATCGCTTTTATGCAGTGTGTTACCCCTTACACTACACAACCACAATGACAGCCTCTACCATAAGGCGGCTACTGGCATTTTGCTGGTCAGCCCCTGCTCTTTTTTCATTCGGTTTAGTTCTATCCGAGGCTAATGTTTCGGGGATGCAGAGCTATGAGATTCTTGTGGCTTGCTTCAATTTCTGTGCACTTACTTTCAACAAATTTTGGGGAACAATATTATTTACCACCTGTTTCTTTACGCCTGGCTCCATCATGGTGGGTATTTATGGCAAAATTTTTATTGTTTCCAAACGACATGCTCGGGTCATTAGCAATATGCCTGAAAACACAAAAGGGGAAGTGAAAAAAGCCCTGTCTAAGAAAAAAGACAGGAAAGCAGCTAAGACCCTGGGCATAGTGATGGGGGTGTTTCTAGCTTGCTGGTTGCCTTGCTTTCTTGCTGTTTTGATCGACCCATATTTAGACTACTCCACTCCCATGATAGTACTTGATCTCCTGGTGTGGCTTGGGTACTTCAACTCCACTTGCAACCCCCTCATCCATGGCTTTTTTTACCCTTGGTTTCGGAAAGCTCTTAAGTACATCGTGTCGGGGAAAATATTTAGCTCCCATTCAGAAACTGCTAATCTGTTTCCTGAAGCCCATTAAGGGAAAAAAAAATACAAAAGTGTACAGAACATTGAAAATGAGACTATTGTCATTTTACTCTGCAGCCTATACCTTATATCCTCAGGTCACCACATGCATTGTTCTTTGAAATTTCAGTAATCCCAGTCCTATAACCTGTACAAGAGTTATTTTCAGCATCTTTGACCAGTCCATCAGTACATTCATCGTTTATTATCGTTAGATCTGTGTCCAAGGAACATGGAGGGGAAAATGTACAAAAAAAAAAAAAAAAACATAAAATATAGTTTGGAACAGGTTGGCTTTGAATTATATCCAGGAGACAATTAAATGCCCATATACGAATAAATAAAATGCTTGTGGTTGGGTTCCTATCTGATTCCACTCTAAGAATGCAGAAAAGGGAAGATCTGTGTGACCAGTTTGAGCTTTTACTAGTAACACTTTGTCTGACATTGACATGTTGCTTTTAAATATCTTAGTTTAAAAGCTAGGCCCTCCACTCCACCCCAGCAGCCTTCTCTACCTGCTCTGTACATACTGTATTAAAGAGCCCCTCTTTGTCCAGGGTATCTGATGGCATTTTACCAACAGGAAGCCCCAGCAAGAGATCAACAAGAGGAGGAAGGTGAAATCAGTAGACTTACCCCAGGAAACCTTTATGCTAAATTGCCCCAGGGTGGGCTGCATTCTTCCAGGAAAGACCATCTGGAGTCCCCTCTCCCTACAGCCATGCTGGAATTCCTCCCTTCCCTTGCCATTCTGGTCTAGCTGGGGTGATGGCTTACTGCTGTTGCTGTTCCTGGGAGCTTCACTCTTTTGCTCATTTCCTTAACCAGCTGCTCATACTCACCTTGTTAACAGACCTTTTATTAAACTCTCCTCCATCACCCAGGTTGATTGCACCACCTGTTTCCTGTTGGACACCTGATACATGTAAATTTTCATTGCTCTGAGACACTGTTTTGACATTCTTCCCAGAGGCATCATATTTTGTGTAAGCAGAACTTGGCATTCCTCACGTTTCCACATCTCACCATTCCCCTTGGCTCCACACTTCTCTGAAGGAATCATTGACTTCCTGAAAAAGTAGTTCACCCTTTGCTCCATTTGGGGGCTACTTGCACTCCTCCTCCACTTGGTATGCTTCCATTGTTATTATTATTATTGGTATTGGGGATCAGATCAAGCCCAGGGGCATTCTACCTCTGAGCTATACCATCAGCCTTTTTAAGTTTTGTTTTTTTTTTTAACTTTGAAACAAGGTCTCTCTATTTTTCTGAGAGTATCACTAAGTTGCTGAGGCTGGCTTCAAAGCTGTGATCCTCCTGTCTTAGCCTCCCAAATACTCCACTGCACCTGGCTTTTTATTATTTATTTATTTATTTTTTATTTGTGGTGCTGAGGATTGAACCCAAGGGCATTCTACCTCCAAGTTACACCCCCAGACCAATTTTATTTTTTATTTGGAAAAAGGGTCTTCCTAAGTTGCTGAGAGCCTTGCTGAATTGCTGAGGCTGGCTTCAAACCTGCAATCCTCCTGTTTCAGTCTCTCAAGTACTGAGATTATAGGCCTGCACCACCATACCTGCCTTGTTGTTTGTTTTTTTGAACTGGAGATTGAACCCAGGGGTATTTTACTTCCAAGCTACACCTCCAGCCCTATTTTCTCTTCCTTCCTTCCTTCTTTCCTTCCTTCCTTCCTTCCTTCCTTCCTTCCTTCCTTCCTTCCTTCCTTCCTTCCTCTCTCTCTCTCTCTCTCTCTCTCTCTCTCTCTCTCTCTCTCTCTCTTGAAACAGGGTATCACTAAGTTGCAGAGGCCTCATTAAGTAGCTGAGGAAGTGCTGGGAATACAAGTTTGTGTCACCATGCCCAGCTGGCTTGTTTTTATTTTTAAGATCTGTTTGATGTCCTGTATAATCTGTTCTATACATGGTGTCTTTATGTATAGAAAAGATTCTTTGAGGTGATTTTGGCTTTTAAAGTTAATATTTCATTTATAAAATAATACTGAAAAACCTAGCCCTTTCTTAAAATTTTATTTAGCTAAGAATTTCTAATTTATAAACTTTATTTAACTTATAAATTATAAGCACAATAAAACATTCTATTTATACATTTAGTAACGTTGACAACTTTTAGGTAATAGTTACAGCCTAATTAATTCTCTTTATTTTTTACTTGTAGTTATCAACTTAAAATGTTTAAGTTTACTTTGTGATAATTCACTTGTCAAATTAATGCTTTAAACCTTTGCAATACTTTAAATAAATTATAGTTGTACAAATATGGTAAATTTTAAGAATCCTAAAGAGTATAGTGCCATTCATAAATTTAGCAAATTTCTCTTGTGACTTTCAATTTAAAAGTCATATCTAAATCATTTATTTAATAATACATCAGAATGGGAATCACAAAGCTCCTGTAGTAAATATATTCACATAATAAATTGCCTTAAATATTGCAAACACTAAAAATGACAAATATACAAATATGAAGTGAACACAAACTATATTAACAATATGGAGTTGATTTACTTTGACGTCTTTCTCTTTTTTAAATCAATATGAGAAATTTTACTGATCATATGTACACAATTCAAGACTATCCATGCAGACATTCTGAGATTTATATTTGAAGGACTGTGTGTGTGTGTATGTGTGTGTGTGTGTGTTACTGGGAATTGAACTAAGGGTGGGGGGTTTTACCTCTGAGCTATAACCCCACCCTTTTTCACTTTTGTTTTAAAACAAGATCTCCCTGCCCAGGTTGGCCCCAAACCTGCAATCCTCCTTCTCAGCCTCCCAAGTATTGGCATTGCAGGAGTGTGCCACCACTCTTGGCCAAGAAAATTGGTTTTGATTGACCATGCATTCATTGTACTAAGAGTGCTGAACTAATTTACCTCATCAGACTCATCTTTGATCATTGTTTCTCTGTATTCAGCTGATGATTTTCTTACCTCCCACCACGGCTGAACTGCACCAGGGCCATGTTTCTATTGACAAGTTACTTGAAATAGCTCAGTGAAGTTGCAGCTTTGTGAGTTTTCATTTACATACACCCTGGTCCCCAACTGGACCCCTGTGAAAATAAAACAAGGCATTTTGCCCTCAAATTGGACTTTTATTTGTCATTCTTTAAAGCCTAAATTGTAAACAGGGTCTTGTACAACTGTCTCATCCCCAGCAGTCATGGTCTGCAAATTTTTGGGCAGGGGGTGGTGGTGGTAACAAGTCAATTCTTTAACTCAGGAACTCAGGATCGGCGGGGTCCTTGGCTAATGTGATGGAAAAGAATTTCAGCAAGCTTCAGTCAGAGATATAGAGAAAAGTTTATTTAGAAAAGTAGGAAATACACATTCAAGGAAGAATGCAGGCCATCTCAAGAGGGAGAGAGACCTTTTAGGGAGTGCAGGTTCTTCTTATAGAGGACTTTATGAGGGGTGGGCCAGAGGAGGCAGGTGAGGATGATCTTAGTCCCATAGTCCCAAGACAGTTTCTGGTGGTCTGGTCCTACTTAGGGCCCTCAGGCTGATCGAATCTTTATTATTTGAGTAACAGATAAGCTGGAGAGTGTCCTAAATTGTATGTTTCTCAAGATATTATATCTGTCTTGTTAACAATGCACAGAACAATTATAGTTTTTTTCAGTTAATTCTAGGCTACAGATTTCCCAAAATTTGGGGGAGACAGGCTGGGGAAGAGAACTGGTTTGAGGAGTAAAGGTTGAGGCACTTTAGCTCCAGGTTCTTATTAAAGTTATATTTTCCTTTTCCTTTTTTGTTCCTGTTTGTCTCCCTTGTACCTATTTATTTCTTCTACCTTATATCAGGAACATATTTTGTTGCACATAAGATCCATGCTGGGAAGTTAATGAGGTAGTCTTTGTCCTGACCATCCTCAGTAATTAGCCTCAGTTTCCTAAATGCAACCGTATCATTCTGCAGGTCAGCAAGGCTCACTTTGGACATAGGACATTTGGGGCCATCGAATGCAATCTTGGTTCTCTGTGTCTAGGATTTTTCTATTATTTCTTTCTTTTTTATTTCTTATATTTAATATAGTAGATGATTACATATCATGCCAATTTTAGGAAATGGTTCAAACAACTTCTTTTGGCTCCTGTGTTACCACCCTTTTTAAGGGGCTTTTTATAGCCAAATCCATGGTTCTGCTCATAGGTCCAATGGCTAAAACAAAGAAAATTTCTAAATCCATAGCCAGAACCCTTTCTGATCAGTACTTGCTTTTTGGTGTCATTGTATTCCCCTTTCTTCACCACCCCCCATCCCTTTTTCCTGTTCTGATGCTGCAGGTCTTAGAGTTCCAAGATGTTTTGTGACTTTGCTTGTACTTTCTCATTTCTATACCTAGTTTAGAGCCTGGGTCAAAGGTAAGGGTTCTTTAGACTCTCCACATAGCTAAAATAAAGTTTTAATTAAATCAAGTTAAATTAAAGTTTGATTAAAATAATAAACTTATTTTTATAAGTGTAAGTGCAAGTGTGTGTGTGTGTGTGTGTGTGTGTGTGTGTGTGTGTGTGTCTGGTACTGGGGATTGAACTCAGAGGCATTCTACCTCTGAACTACACTCCCAGCCCTTTTTTATTTTTTATTTTGAAACAGGGTCTCACTAAGTTGCTAAGACTGTCCTCTCAAGTACTGGGATTATAGGAGCGCACCACTACACTCAGCTAAAATGAAATCATTTTTAAAAGGCTAACATACATATATCAAAAACACTCAAAAGAAACTAAAGTCTATACACTAAAAAGTAAGTCTCCCTGTAATCTTTGTTTTCTGGTCTTCCATACAGCTTTCTAAGAAACTCAGGCATAACCATAAACAATCATACATGTACCTATTTCTCCCACTTTTTAAAAAATATTTGGTAAAGTACTGTGCACGCGGTCCTTCATCTCAGTTGTCTCAAATAGTATTGTATCATAGTGATACATTCTGTTATCAGTAAACATGCATTTCCCCAGCTTTTTGAGAAGTCTGCAGACTTTATTTGGTAGTATCACTTTGATTGTACTAGATCCCTACTGTTTCTGTTTTTTGTTTTGGTTCTGAGGACGGAACATAGGGGCATTCTACTACTGAGCTACACCCCCAGCCCCATTTTATTTTTTTATTTTGAAACAGTCTCAATAAGTTGTTGAGGGTCTTGTTACATTGCTGAGGCTGACCTTGAACCTGTGATCCTCTTGTACTAGGATTACAGACGTGTACCACAATGCTTTGCCTCCCATGTATTGGGATTGCAGATGTGTACCACCATGCTCTGCCCAATGTATATTATTTGAAGTTTAATGTATGGCACTATGACAACCTAATAGAAACACCTTCCCCAATGACTGTGAAAATATCACATGCTGATGGAAGTTTTCACTGTTTTTTTTTTTTTTTTAAATGTTTTGTTTATTTGGAAAGCCATAAACTGAATGACCTTCAGGGTGAAGGATATTCCTGCCTTGGACATGGGAGCAAAAGGAAAGGATACCTGACGAGTCAGCTTTTCACTAGGGATTAAAAAATGCACTGCTTGGAAGCATTGTCTGGCATTTGCCAATAAGCAAAAGGAGCATTTGCTGAGATTTGAACTAAATGTTCTCCTGCCTCTGTCCCTCCTCCCTCCCTCCTTCCCTCCCTCCCTCTCTTCCCTCCTTTCCAGGCTAATCCTTCTTTTCCTTATGTCATTCTTCCTTTGGTCTTGTGTGAGGCTTGTCCTTGTCCATGTTGTCCGTTGTTGTTTTGCAGATCTGAGGATTAAATCCAGAAGCTCTGAGCTACATCCCCAGCCCTTTTTATTTTTATTCTGAAGCAGAGTCTCGATGGGTTGCTGAGAGTCTTACTACTTACTGAGGCTGTCCTCAAACCTGCAATCCTCCTGTCTCAGCCTCTCAAGTACTGGGATTACAAGTGTGCACCACCACGTCAGGCTCATGTTGTCCCTTTGAAGTCATAATAAGGAGAGAAAGAACAAAACTGGTTCTCCCTCCTCAGTCAGGTCTCTGGAGAGTTCCTGTACTCTCTGCTGGCAGCACACACCTGCTGCTTGAGATGGGACACACCTGTCAAAAGCTCAGGGTAACACTGCCTCCAGAGATGTATTTTGTGCTTAAATCCTGAAGGCAGCACGGCCTGCCAGGAGCCTCCCTCCAGGAGCCGGGGCCTCTGTGCCCTGTGTGGACGGAGATGTGCAGGGAAGAGATCTGTGGAACACAATGTTCATCTGCCTGGTAAGAGACCAGGCAAACAGAAAGCTTATTGTTCCATGATTTTAATTCCAAATTGCCTAGTTTAGCCAAACAAATTCTGCCAAGTCAAAGGAGAAAGTTGTAGGAAAGGGAAAAAGGTCAGATTTTCTTTTTTCATGTTTGTAATATTAGTCTATAAAAATAAATCTAGGTAATTTTTAAAAAATCACTGAATTTCTAAAAAGGCAATAGTAAAAAGACAGGCAAGTGGATCCTTCTTAAATTTAGTTCACAAATAATCTTATCTAAGAAACATGGGTGAGATATATCAAAGTAAGATAAAATGATTGTTATTATTTTTTTAAATCCACTTTTTTTTTTTTTTTGGTGCTGGGTATTGAACCCAGGGGCATTCTACCTCCAAGCTACAGCCCAACCCTTTTTACTTTTCATTTTGAAATAGGCTTTCCCTAGATTGCTAAGGGCCTCTCTAGTTGCTGAGGCTGACCTTGAACCTGTGATCTTCCCGTCTTAGCCTCGCAAGTACTGGGATTATAGGAGTGCACTACCACACCCTGCTAAAATTTTATATTTTCAAAATCATTATTTCAGAGTCCTTGTGTCTACTTCACTAGTCTGTAATCTTTTCTTGAAAAAACAAAATTTGAAATATAAGATGATGCAGTTAGGCTTGTTGGTGCATACCTGTCATCCCAGTACTTGGAAGACTGAGAAAGGAGGCTCACAGGCTCATGATTAGCCTCAGCAACCTAGGGAGACCTTGTTTCCAACCAAAATATTAAAAGGACTGGGGTGTAGCTTGGAGGTAGAATATGCCTGGGTTCAATCCTCAGTAATAAATAAATAAATAAATAAATAAATAAATAAATAAATAAATAAATAAGATGCAATCTTTGCTGCTCTTCAGAATTGTTTCTTTCTATGTCCTGGGTGGGGGGACTAATAATTTTCTATGTTTTATTAGGTGATTGTGTACAATATTGTAAATAACTTAGTCCATTTTTTGCTATGTTTAGGGAAATGTTATTGGTAAAAAGAGAAAAAGGATCAACAAAAATTTTCCATGATAGACATGATCTGCAGTAAAGGGTTTGACTTCACTTTGTATTATTAAAAAAGTATTGTGTAGATTCTTTTTGCAGATGTCTCCAAATGTAAGGGATCTCTATTCTGTCAAGTATTAAAATAACAAACAAGGGGCTAGGTATGGTGGTGCATGCCTGTAATTCCAGTACTTGGAAGACTGAGGTAGGAGGATCACAGGTTCAAGGACAGTCTCAGCAAGTAGTGAGACTCTCATCAACCTAGTAAGGCTCTGTTTCCAAATAAGAAACAAAATTGGGCTGGGTGTGTAGCTCAAAGGTAGAATGCCTCTGGGTTCAATCCCTGGTACCACAAATAAAATAAAATAACAAACAAAACCTCAACTCCCCTACCTTGATAACAATGGCTTTTAACAGAGCAGTCGGCCAGTAGTCAGACTTGTAATTGTTTACTTACTTCTGTAAGTTGAGGCTAAGAGCTTAAAATAGAGGTCTAATATTTTGTCTTATCTTTGACATTACCTTAACAATTCACCCATGTAATAATTTAAAAATAAATGTGTTTGTTTTACTCGATCTCCTTGTCTTAATCTAACACTTTGCTGTTTAAATATTTCCTTAATACATGTAACTATGCAACAGGAACATGAGAGAAAACTGTTAATTTATAGAAGTGGTTCATTCCATGTTTATGAAAATTGGAGTTCACTTTATAAACCTAGGGAGTTAAATTATATTGATTCAGGAATTAGGTTTTCAAAACTAAAAGTCTCAAGCTGTGTGTGGTGGCCCACACCTGTAATCCTAGTATTTGGGAGGCTGAGGCAAGGAAACTCATAGGTTCGAGGTCAGCCTCATCAACTTAGTGAGATGCTGTTTAAAAACAAAATAGGGCTGGGGATGTAGCTCAGAGGTAGAATGCTCCTGAATTTAATCCCCAGTACTAAACAAACAAAACAAAAAACTCAAAGTTTCAAATACTTTACAGTGAAGTATAGAAAAGTGTGCTATTTTATATGGTAAATGTTATGCCTATGGATATATATAGTTGCATAATGTTATGTAATATTGTGGTGTTGTTGACTGCCTTTAATTTTTAAGAGAAGTTAAAAAGAATTAAAGAATTTTTTTAGATCACAGCAAAGAAGATAAAATATATGAGTATGTTAATTTATTAAATAAAGCAACTAGGTGTTTAAGATTTCACTGTTTTCAGCCTCTTTAAGCTTAAGGAACCAAAGTGATAAGTAACAAACTAATTTGTGCTGTGTTCTGATTGATGGCTCTGTACTTTATAAAGGAGCTAAATAAATATCCTTTTTACATTTTAGTCTGGTATGGCTTGGCTTAAGTTCAATTCAACTACATAAGATTTAGATGGTACAATTAAAACATATGAAGAAAAATACTAATCTGAGAAATTAAATTACTATATTCAGAGCAAATAAAATATACATACCATTAAGATTTAAAATAATAGCCAGGCATGGTTGCGCACTCTTGTAATCCCAGCATTTGGGAAATTGAGACCAGAGGATTCCGGTTCACGGCCGGCCTCAACTACCTAGTGAGGCCCTCCACAACTTAGTGAGACCCTGTTTCAAACTAAAGAATAAAAAATAGGGCTGGGGGTGTAGCTCGAAGGTAGAACACCCCTGAGTTCAATCCCCAGTACCATAAAAAATAAAAATAAATAAATAGGCATCAGAAATAATTGTTGAGCTATTGTAGAAAATGGTAGAAATATTATTTTTGAAGCTGCTTGTATTCTCAGTAATGTGTTGTTTTTCATGGAAATCTGGTGAAGAAGTTTTTGTGGATTCATTTCCCCAGTAGACCAGTGAGTTTTAGTCAGTTTCAGGCCAAAGTCCATTTCTCTAACCTGTTGTTAGATCTCACACATACCATTGACCATCAGAATTATACCCCAGCCTCGGCCCTGAAAAAACAGATCAAACCAATGTCAATCTCTGGGTGAGTCAGTCCTATTATTTTCACATTATAAGGATGACAGCATAAGGGATACAAAATGACAGAGTTGGGGGGAAAGCCCATGGAGTGCTGTGTGCATATACCACTCTCACTATAAACTGCATTATGATGTGAGACTACAATGCACCAATAAAACTATTTAAATTTTTTAAAAAAATGACATATTGAATGATGAGCATTCCCATATGCCAAATTTGTTATCAATATAAGACTTGAAATCTGTGCCCAAGAGGTCCTCAAACCTGAATTTGTTATTGTTTTTTCTTTATTTTTAATATACTTTCATTGGTGTCAAACCTGAATTTGAATTTATGAGTAAATCTTCTAAATGAAAGGAAAAAAAAATCAAAGTTATAGACTCTATCATTTGAATTATTTTTATTTCTTTTTTGGATATTACTTGTGTATAATCTTGCGATCTTTACCACATCTTTAGTTTGCTGTAATCTTGCTCTAAATTCTAAAAACCATGTCCTTCGCACTGGAGAGAGAAATATTTCCTTAACTAAATAATATGTAATATGTAAGTGGCAGGATCCAAAGCATTTGCAAATGTCCACATACATTGGTTAAAAAAAAAAAAAAAGCAGGAGCAAAATCTTCAGATTATAATTATTGTCTACACTAAACATTAAACAGTAGTTATATAGCTCTTGATCATTCTCGAGGGACTTCTAGCTAGAAAATCAGTTAATATGAGTGAGACAGGAAAAATTCTTGCTCTGCCTATGGACATAGAATCCTAAGGGTCACATATTAATGCAAGTGATACCTGCTTCTACCCATATCACTTGAATGGTGGGTGACTAAATATCAATTTAGTTTTCTTTAGTCGCTTCCAAATCAAGGAGTGGTCCTTGGACTAACATCAGTGGCCTCTCCTGAAAGCTTATAAGAAATACAGACTCTCAGCCCCTACCCCAGAATCAGAATCTGTGTTTTAGAAAGATCCCAATTGATTTGTAAGCACAAGAAGGCGTGGGAAGCAGAGCTGATGATCACTGGGGAGTCCAAACTGGGACTGGAAGTGCCAATTAGCTGGATCTGCATAGAAGGTAGGCCAGCCAATAATTCTGATTGTTTTTCTTCTTTCACAGAAAGAAAACTCAACTTTTGAAAATAGCCTCAGGACAAAGGCAATGAATTCACCTGACCTTTGGAATCCTCCAGAAGCACAGTTTTGCTTTGCTTTGGTGAACAACTCCTGTCCTAGAAATGAGAGGCCCACACCCATTGTCTGCGCCATGTATGTGGTCATGATCAGTGCCATCATGATGACCATGCTGGGCAACGTGGTCGTGATCATTTCCATCGCCCACTTCAAGCAGCTCCACTCCCCGACCAACTTCCTGATCCTCTCCATGGCCACCACTGACTTTCTGCTGAGCTGTGTGGTCATGCCCTTCAGTATGATCAGGTCCATCGAGTCCTGCTGGTACTTTGGCGACCTCTTTTGCAAAGTTCACAGCTGCTGCGACATCATGCTCTGCACCACCTCCATTTTCCACCTGTGCTTCATCTCTGTGGATCGCTACTATGCCGTGTGTGACCCTCTGCACTACGTCACCAAAATCACCATGCCTGTTATACAAGCCTTTCTACTCATCAGTTGGTCCATTCCCATATTTTTCGCCTTTGGCCTGGTATTCTCTGAATTAAACGTAATTGGTGCAGAAGATTTTGTTGCATCCATTGACTGTACAGGTTTGTGCGTGTTGATATTTAACAAGGTCTGGGGCGTTCTGGCCTCCTGTATAGCATTCTTTTTCCCTGGCACAGTCATGGTGGGGATTTATGTTCACATTTTCACCGTAGCCAGGAAGCATGCTAAGAAAATTGGCACAGGCCCCAAGATGAAACAGGATGGCTCAAAAAGCAAAATGAAGGCAACATCCAAAACAGAAAGCAAGGCCACCAAGACTTTAAGCATAGTCATGGGAGTGTTTGTATTGTGCTGGCTGCCCTTTTTTGTCTTGACAATCACAGACCCTTTCATTAATTTTACAACCCCTGAAGATTTGTACAATGTCTTCCTCTGGCTAGGTTATTTCAATTCCACTTT
>PVLC010027345.1:0-21735 GCA_004027655.1 Graphiurus murinus
CTTTCTTCCTCCATAGCCCCCCAATGTGGTCTCAGTCTTTGCCACTAGTGGGCCTCTCAGGAGCCCACAATACCAACCACAACCTCCTCCCGACCTGTGCTTCTAATCTGGGGCTAGATAAAACTTTGCCCAGCTGGATGTTCACCTACAGATCAGATCTCCAGAAAAACAGATTAGGAAGAATCAGTCACATGGATGTGTGTAAAGGATTGCTGAACTCTGAATTGCTTAAGGAGATCAGAGCCAGAGGCAAAAGAACTGTCTACTGTGGCAGATTTGAGGAATGGGGAGAGATAGGAAGGTCGTCTTATCTACCTATGAGTAAGTCTGACCCTGATCCACTTATAGAATATTGAGGCCAGGCGTGGTGGTACATGTTGTAAACCCAGTACTTGGGAGGCAGAGACAAGAGAATCTGAGTTCCTGGCCAGCCTCAGCTACTTAATGAGGCCCTCCACAAGTTAACAAGGCCCTGTTTCCAAATAAAGAATTAAAAATAGGACTGGGGGTGTAGTTCGGAGGTAGAATGTCCCTGGGTTCAATCTCTAGTACAAAAAATTAATTAATTAAATTTAATTTAAACATATATATATATATATATATATATATATATATATATATATATATCTTCGAGAACGAATAAACAATTGACGTGACTCAAGCTCCCAGGATCTTAACCCTTGGGGGCCAGACTTGGGGAAGGGCAGATCCAAAGGAAAGCTGAGAAGAGTCTCAGAGCAGAGCAGAGCAGAGCAGACTTTTAGTCAATGTCTCTAGTGGAAAACGATTACAAGATGGCCAAGGACCAGGATATTGAATATCCACCCTTTGCTCCATTGCCTCTCCCTTGAGGTTCCAGAGGAAGGAAGCACTCAAAGTCCTCTGTGCACAAGGTCAAGGCCAGATAAACACTCCACACTAACCCCTCCTGGCCTGCGTGGCCGAGCAAGGGGAGAGCCAGGAACCTAGATGAGAAGCTGCAAATGCAAGGGATTTGTAATGGTGATTCTCAGCCCTGCAGCACATTAGAGTCATCTTGGTTTAGGGAATAAGGAAGGTGGGAAAGAAAAGCCAGTATCTGAGTCCTACCCCTAGACCATCCAGTCAGGTATTATTTTTTTAAGCTCTCTCAGGATTCTAATGTACACCCTGAGTTGAAAACTACTGACCAGCAGAGTCCAGAGTCCAGGCAAGGAACACATGTGGAGAAAAGATTGAGGCAAACTGGAGATGACATCCTATCTAAACAGCCAGCCAGTTTGCCCATGGACTGCTAATTCATGGGAATACAGGTCCAGTCTTGAAAATCTGAATTTTTATGTAAAATCTTTCCATTTTCAGATGTAGAGCTACTTTTTTTTAAATCATCTACAGGCAGAGTGCAACCTGCACATTGACTGTTTAAGACCTCTAGTCACTATTTCGAAGCAGGCCACAAGGGCTTAATAAGGTGGTTTTTTGTTTGTTTGTTTGTTTTTTATGTCAGCCTTCCAAATTAATGAAGATAATAAAGGCACCTACTTCGCTGGAATGCTGTGAGAATTTAAAATAAAGTCATCTCTGATATGTACCTAAGATGATTCCTGACAGAAGGAAAGTGTTCCATGAATCAGAGCAATTGGTATTCACTGATAACCCACCAGTCAGGGTTTTTGTAGTTTAGACTGCAAAAACAGGATGTTTGTTTGTTTGCTTGTTTGTTTGTTTTCCAAATATAAAATTATATTACCCTCAATACACAGACACTGGCAGAGACAAGTCGAGGGTCCTTCCCATGCTCGGGGCCAGGCCCAGATCCCTGGAGGAAGCACAGCATCTAGCCTGGAGGGCAAGCTGACAATGTGCTCTGTGTCACCACAGGGGATAAAGCTGTATTCTGAGCCCAAGTGCAGGGGAATCCCAAACCCTACGTTTGCTGGAAGAGGGAGAATGGCATCTCTATCAAGGAGATGGCCAAGATGTTCTATGACAGCATTAACAAAGAGCATGTGCTGAAGGTGCAGGCCTATCCTAAGGTCCATTACAAGGAGGAGGAAGGCAGAGATCTCCAGGACAGACTGCCAGGCTGACAAGAGAGCAACAACAGGGACCTGAAAGCCGGACGGTGGAAAAAGAGGCTGACACTAAGCTGGGCGTGGTGGCACCAGTACTTGGGAGGCTGAGACAAGAGGGTTCCAGGCCAGCCTGAGCTACTTAGGGAGGCCCTCTGCAACTTAGTGAGACGCTGTTTCCAAATAAGGAATAAAAAATAGGGCTGCAGGTGTAGCTCAGAGGTAGAATGCTCCTGAGTTCAATCCCCAGTACTGAAAAAAAAAAAGAAAGAAAGAAAGAAAGAAAGAAAGAAAGAAAGAAAAAAGGCTGTCTCTGCTGCCTCGAGGAGAGGTGTGCAGGTTAGAAAAAACCTTACTGGGAATCTATGGTATTGCCTGAACGGGCTGGGAATCAAATTTACCCCTGGTGCAAGACCTAGCTTAGGCAAAGCCAGGAAAGACAGGGCCAGATGGAAGGAAAGTGGGCAAGTCCAGAAGGTGAGAGCCGAAGGGGAACAAGAGAGCAAAGTGATACACAGACACAGCTAGGAAGGAACAGACCATCATGGGTGGAGCCAGGCTGAGCTGGGGTGGCACTGGACTTGAGGAGGGACTGGTCATAGAGTAGAGGTGCAGGTCAGGGGTCCTGGGCCTTCCAGAAGAGTCTTGCCAAGGACAGATCACCCTTAGGTGTAACCAGCTCCTGGGTCACTTCCTGAGAGCTGGTGCTCAGCTGCAACCCCTGGCTTCAGGCCCTTTGAGGAAAGGGCGGGATGGACCACTGGGAGTCCTAGGCCTGTAATTACTCCTGTCCCTATAATTACTCTTGTCCTCCCCTGACTTCCCAGTGTGGAAGACAAAGGTCTCTTCCCTCCCCCAAGGTCTCAGAAGGACAGAGTAACAGTTGGTTCCTTCTCCTCCCCAAAATCTGTCATCACTGGACTCTTGGCCCTGCACAGACACACCAGCAGCCCTGACTCCCTGCTGGCCACCCCGTACATAAGCTCATTCATCCAGCAACAGCTCTGAGATCCCTGGCTTCCCAGAGCCCTTAGGGCTGTAAGCACCTGCAGACGGACACCAAGTCAACCTTGTTCACCTGATTCCTCCACCTCAGTCCGGTGTGTGCTACAAAGGAGTGAAATAAATGTGTTAAGTGAAGAAATACTCATTCAGTGCCAGAAACTGCAGATAAGAATTACAACTCAGAAAGTCTCTGCCTTCCAGGAACTCAAGGCCACGAGGAAGAGTGTGGGGAAATAGACAATGTTATTGCCATGGAATCAGGTAACACACAGACTCTGGCTGCTATCTGGTACCTTTAAATCACAGAGGGTGCCCATTCTACACATACCCAACACTCAGCTGCCCCCTCAAAAGTGCTCTCGTCTATCTCATAGTCTCTCTGTGGTTCCTTCCCCTCCCCCACTCATGGCTTGACTCTGATCCAGCTGAAACCACTGACCTCAGATAACTCTGACAACTTCAAGTGCATTGCAAGCAAGGGCCATGCAGGTGCCATCTACACCATGTACTTGCTGCTGACAGAGGGTGAGCCAGCCCCTTCCTCCTATCCTTTCTCTTAGGAACCAGTCTCCCTCTCTCTGACCTCAAGTCAAGAAAAACTAGATTTCAAGAATATGTTGAATAAGAGGTGAGGCTGGAAGGCCCCTCTGCCCAGGAAGCTCTCTCCCCACCCAGACTGGAGCCTCTCTAAAGCCTCTCAGGACCCTTGGGGCACCTCAATGTTGGGAGAGGCCTCAGAGGGAGGCACTGAGTACAGCTTGGTTCACTCCTCTTCCAGGCCACCCCTACCCTCAAGCAAAAGGTGACAGATGAGAGAAAGATGCTAGAGATATTGTCCAAGATGCCAGAGAAGAACTTTGAGAAGGTCTGCATGGTTTCACTGACTTAGAGGGCCTGCTCAAGAAGCTCAAAGGGATGAAGAAGAAAGTGGAAATGGAGGTCGGTGCTCAGCAGTAGGAGGGGCCAGGGGGCATGGAGCAGGGAGCAGAAGCCCATAGCCAGGGCTGGGCTTCCCCAAAAGTACTAGCCCATCTGTCTCCTAGACCTGCACACACATGCTCAGAGGCATACTCTCCACTGAGAGCAGGAAAGAAACACAGGCCACCTTCCTTCTCCTCTCTTCTCCTCTCCTTTTCTCTCTTCTCCTCTCTCAACCTCTCCCTAGTGCAGTTACATGGGCTCTGGAGTCAGACAGACCTGGGTTCAGATCCCAGTTCTACTGCCTTATTAGCCATGTGACCTTGAGTATCTGAGTTTCAGTTTCCTCATCTGCAAAATGAAAACTATACTTTCTTCTTTGTTTTTGTGTTGCTATCATTCACTCATTCACTTAACCATATCATATTAAGCATCAACACTGTAATTATATAATCTTTGCAATGGGCCCAGATACATAGAGACTATTCCACAAATAGTGGTTCCTTTCTCATTTTCCATCATATTCTTCTTCTCCTAAATCTTTCTGTTGATGAATAGGGGAAGGAAAGGATGTCCTCCAGGATTTTGGAAGCATCCTGGGAAAACTCCTGATGCCTTTGACACTTGCCATTTGACAAGGGAGTGGGGTGGGAATTGGGAAAGAGGTTAAATGAGAAATGTGTGCATATATGCCTTTATCAGTTTGTACCTAACAAAGATGTATGATTACAATGCACCAATTAATTTTTAAAAATCTGAAAAAAAAAAAACAAAAACAAATTGGTTAGAATAGTGCCTGGCCCATATCTTAAACTACATAAGAGGTGGTTTTATTTTGTTGTTGTTTGTTTGTTTGTTTGTTTCTGTTAACATAACTGGAGAGGAGACTATGTGGAAATCATGGAGGGAACTCCAGAGAAGAGTTCACAGTGGAATGAAAGGAAGGGCTCTTCCCCTAACTGGTAGCTGCAGGAGGCCAATGACACCTGAGTCTCCACACCCCTTCAGCATCCCACCCACCCCCCTTTCCTGCAAATAAGCCACTGATATTCTTGGGAGAACTGAAGCCACTGAAGGGACAGAGCACCAGACAGCTGTGTTTGAGGTCAGCCTCTTCCAATTTTGTGTAGAAGTTCAGTGGGAAGGAGCTGAAGAGGGATAACAAGTATGAAATTTCCATGTCTGAAGACAATCTGACCCACACGCTTAAGAGAAAGGATGCCAGACTCAGTGACAGCGGCAAGTTCTCTGTCGAGGCAGGGGACCTGGTATAGAAGGCTCAGGTCACTATTGCCCATGAGTGGTTAGGTAAGAGCCTGGAGAGTGGGATTCATACCACAGCAACCTCCATGTGGGCAGCCATTATCCATCTATCCATCCATCCATCCACCTCCTCCTTACAAGGATGGTTAGTGAGAAGAGAGGATTCTCCAAAAATTCCTACTCTAGTATGGGAGACAGGTATGAAAATGAAATTAGACTAGCAGTTCTTAAGCCAGGAGTCAAGACACACTAGGATCTTATTAACAGCTGGGAAATCATGGACCAAAAAAGTATTAGTCTTTATGGCTCTAATATGGTATCTCACAGCACATCTGTGTTACTATTAAACTGCTCACATTCCAATATCATAACTAGTTTGGAGATTTTACATGACAGTGGGTACACCAATGAACATATCACACCTATGAACCACAGCTGGGATCTGTCACTGAGAAGCATCACTGCTGTGATGGAGGAAAACATAGCAGGTATGGGAGTCCAAGAAAGGGCAGATATGATATGAGGAGGTGGTGCACAAGCTTTACCAAGAATAAAAGGCAGTTCAGCTTTCAGAGAAGCAGGGAGAGAAGAGAACATCACCAGCAGAGGTAATAGCATATTCAAAGGCTCAGACGCCAGAAAGACAAGACACGTGTGACATTAGAGATCTTGACCACAGAACTGTAAAAGTTGTCCCATTTTACATATAAGGAAACTGAGACTTAGAGAGGTGAATGACTTGTATAGAGTCAATAAGCAAGTAAGAGGCACAACTGGGACTCTCCTGGCCATGCACTTCCGTGGTCACATATGCATACAAGTACACTCAGTTTCTCAAGATCTTATGTTTTTTTAGGACCAAAAAGAGCCAGGGTGGCATACAACTGCAGAAAAGGGATGTAAGGGCTTGGGAGCAGGCCAAAATGTTTGTCTGTCTGTGCACAGGCCTTGATCAAATGAAACTCTTGAAGCCAGTTTCCCACCAGGAACAAGGTGATGGTTCCCACTAGTATCTATTTCTAGTGAGTGTGTGTGTGTGTGTGTGTGTGTGTGTGTGTGTGTGTGTGTGTGTGTGTGACTGGGGAGTGAACCCAGGAGCATTCTACCTCCGAGCTACACCCCCAGTCTTATTTTTTATTCTTTATTTTGAAACAGGGTCTCACTAAGTTGTGGAGGGCCTCACTAAGTAGCTGAGGCTGGCCGCGAACCCAGATCCTCCAGTCTCAGCCTCCCAAGTACTGGGATTACAAGCATGCACTACCACATCCAGCTCTATTTCTAGTGATTTTAAAGTACATAGTTAGACAGGAGTAGTGGTGCATACCAGTAATCCCAGTACTTAGTAGGCTGAGACAGAAGGATCACAGGTGCAAGACCAGTCTTAGCAATTTAGTAAGACCTGCAGCAAATTAGCAAGACCCTGTTCAAAATAAAAAGGGCTTGGGGTGTAGCTCAGAGGTATAATGCCCCTCCCCAAAACACACACACACACACACACACACACAGCCAGTGCATACCACATAATAGTCTTTCCAGTATGTGACTTAAATATTGTTACTGACTGGATGAGGAGGACATGGTTGTAAGTTAGGAGGAAATGAGGTCAGAGAGAGTGGGACTAGGAATGCAGGTGAAGTTGGTTGGGAAGAGTAATGAGGTGGGAAGCCAAATGGAATGAGGTGTAAGTGAGAGGGTTGGGGACAAAATGTGATGGGGAAACTGAAATGAATGGAAATGAGATTTGGTATTGGTCTGAGCATTAGGATAAAGAATGAGATGAGGAACCAGTCTTAATGAACTTGTATTCAACGTCCAACATCCACACACCTATCACCACCTCTTCCACCTACGATTCCACCAAACTGCGGGGTGGAAAGGCTTGAGGTTTCATTCAGTTCATCAACATGAATGAGCATCTCCTCCGTGTTCTGTGTTGGCGATGCAGAGATGAAGTACCCCAGGGGCTGCAGTGCACCGTTCCAAGGCAGGCAGGAGCGGGGGGTGGGAGAGCAAGTCTTAGAAGGAGAATGATGACACAGGGAAGAGCAAGGGGTCCAGAAGGCTCAGAATGCAGCTCTGCCCAGTCCAGCCAGACCCCCAGGGAAGCAAGAGGCCCTTCTGATTCTTTGCTTCAGCGCCCCATTGTGAAACTGTTCTCTGTCCCCAAGCCTCCACAGAGCTGAGTAGAGCTCCTAGAGCTCTCAAGTAATCGTGTGCACATGAAGTGGAAGGTCCCGAAGGACAACAGTGGTCAGCCTGTGACACAGTTCATAGTGGAGCAGAGGCTGGTTGGCAAGAAGTGCTGAGTAAAAATCAGTGAGCTGGATGGTAAAGTCACCTACTTCTCCATCAACACAGTAGAAGAAGGAAAAGCCTACCAGTTCCGTAATCTAGCAGTCAATTTGGAAGGTGCTGAAGTTGGGAAGGTGCGAGTGACCCACTAGAGACTGATGAAGCGTTTGAGGGAAACCCCACATAGGTCAGTGAGACTGCCTGGTGCTCAGCAAGTATGCAGGGCGCAGGCTGTGGACCTGAGCCAGGGAAGAATGCTGGTCTGTGGAGAATTCCACAGGATCATATATCTCTAACTGCCTCATGAGACAGACCATTTGCAGAGGAAAAACAGAACATCATTTCAGGCAGGAATTCCAAACTTTTTCCAGGTGGATCACATACACAACATACATTCCCGTGGGTATACTGAGACATGCACAACTCCGGAAAATGAATCCACTTCTTTCTCCATTCTAGAAATCATCCTGGAACCCAAAGGAATGTGATGTCACTTTAGGGATAACCTTGAAACCACTCAATTATTTTTTTCCAAATAAAACTCTTTACAATGAATTCTGAGTTATAGCTGTGAATAAGGCAGGCCCTGGGCATCTCAGTGTGCTGTCCAGTTGAGTGGTGGCCAAGGATCCCATGAGCAAGCGTGGGGCTGCCAGGCCCCAACACACAGAGTAGAATTTTCCGGCTCAAAGTGGAGAGAGGATTTCTTCCCTAGAAAAGTCTGATGGGAAAGAGCACACAGCCAGTCTCCTTTCCCTAGAACCTGCCAGGCTTGTAGAGGGCCAGGATTCATAAACAAAAGAAAAGCACCACATAAAGATTGGGCATCAGGTATAGTGAGGAGGCAGGTATGGAAAGTTTTTATCAAGTTTTAATTATTTTGGGTAGGTGAGGTAATAAAGGTATGTGGAGGATTGAGTGAGGGTGCTGGGTAGATGATCAGGAGGGTGTTGAGTTTAGCCAATAAGGTAGGGGTACGTCCCTATAAATGGATGTGGTATAGGTAGCTGGGTTCGAGGCAGGGGTTCTGAATGTAGGTTTGATTGTATGGGGAATGTTCAATCTGTATATGGTATGTTGAATATTAACTTTAATATTGAAGTGGTTGAGTGGATAAAAAGAATTGAATTTGGAGACTGAGTTTAAAAGGTTGGGTATTGAGGATGCTAGCTGTAGAGGCTGGCAGTAGCAGTGGTAGGTTCTGGAGTAGAATGTGGGAAGTGGGCATGGAGTTGAGTGGAGTATATGTGTGGGCTGATTGAATGTCTGTGTGACCCCAGAACCTCCAGGCCTGGTGCAGGGCCTGCATGTGTCTGATTCATCCAACTCAAGCATCTCCCTGGGCTGGCAGGAGCCTGTAAAAAGAGATCTACCCTTGAGCTAGATCCTTGAGATGTGAGCTGAAGACAGCAAGAAGTGGTCCAAGTGCACAAAGATCCCTATCTCAAGCACCTGCTACACAGTGGGGGCCTCACCAAAAGGCAGAAGTACTTCTTCCATATCCAGGCAGTGAAGGAGGCTGGAGTCAGGGAGCCTGTGGAGCTAGATCAGGGGGCCTCTGCCATGTCACCACCAGGTGAGGACACAGAGAGGATGGGGATTCAGGCCCAACATTCTAGCTCCAAACCTTCTAGGGCCTCCTTCCACAGGGGAAAATTGAGTGGTGCTATGATTAAGAAAAAGTTATCCAGAGGCTGGCAATGGCCCGGACCTGTACTCTAAGCTGTTTGTGAGTCTGAAGTAAGAGGATCACTTGAACCCAGGAGTTTGAAGCCAGCCTGGGCAACATAGCAAGACCCCATCTGAGAGAGGAAACAGGGAGAGAGAGAGAGAAGGAAGGAGAAAGAAAAAAGAAAATAATAAAGAGTCATGGTTATAGTTCTGTGGTAGAGCACTTGTGTAGTATGCCAAGGTCCTGGGTTCATCCCACAGCACCTCAAAAAAAAAAAAAAAGTAGCTGGGCACATAAATCCAGTACCTGGGAGGCTGAGACAGAAGGATCACAGATTTGAGGCCAGCCTCAGCAATTTAGCAAGACCTTCAGCAACTTAGCAAGACCCTGTTTCAAAAATTAAAAATAAAAAGGGCTGGGGGCATATCTCAGAGGTACAATGCCTCTGGGTTCAGTCCCCAATAGAGAAAGGAAGGAAGGGCAGGAGGGAGGAAGAGAGGGAGGGAGAAGAAGAGATAAAAAGTTATTCTATATTTGTTGTGCCTGGACAGAGACTGGGGTAACCCCAGGAGCTCCCCAACTGAAAAAATACTGTGTGTCAAATAGTATCCAGCATGTGCCAGGGGAGGTTTAGTGATGCAGAAACAACTAAAACACAGGACTTTGCACACTAGCAGAGGGAGACAGATGAGAAAACAAGTAAATGCTTCATGGTGTTACTGGGCAGCTAGATGTCTGATGGCCTGTAGAGAGGCCAGGAAAGGAAGGAGAAGTTGGGAAAGGCTTTGGAGGGGAGACTTAAAACTGAATCTTCAGCCAGGCATGGTGGTGCACACTTGTAATCCCAGCATTTGGGAGGCTGAGACCTGAGAATCCGGGTTCGCGGCCAGCCTCAGCTACCTAGTGAGGCACTCCACAACTTAGTGAGACTCGATTTCGAAATAAAGAATAAAAAATAGGGCTGGGGGTATAGCTCGGAGGTAGAATGCCCCTGAGTTCAATCCCCAGAACCACAAAAAAAAAAAAAAAAACTGAATCTTCTTGAGAGGTCCATGCTCTTACCTCTGTCTCTTCCATCTTAGCTGCCTCCAAGCTTGACCTCAGTGGCCAGCTGCAGAGTCACATGGTGGTCCATGCTGGGACAGTCCTCTGCATCCATGCAGTCTTCCATGAGCTGTTTCTGATCCTGGTCCCAAATACCACCACCAACACCACCACCACCACCCCTGCACATAACCAAGATGGCTGTGGTACACATCCTTGTCTCTGCCTCCGCCTCTGCTCCTCCCTGCTCCTCTCCAGCACTAGAGCCTGGTGGAAGACTCTTTTGACAGTGGGAGGGGGCCTTCCCTCAAATGCTATCTAGGTGACCGATGGTGCTATCTCCTGTCATCACCCAGGGCTCACCACCACCCAATGTGACCTGGCAGAAAGAAAGCATCACCACTAAGGGCTGGGAAACCATCACCAAGGGCAAAAACCACTCCCAGTTCCTCATCAATGCCACCAAGCACTCTGACTCAGGGGTGTATGGAATCTTTCTCCCAAATGAGTTTGGAGAGGCATGCTGACATCCATGTGTGTGTAGCAAGTATCGACAGTGGGTAGAGGCCTCTGGGAGGGATCCCTGCTCACCCTCCAAAATGTAGCTCTTCACTGCTGCTCAAGTTCCCACCACCTGGAAGTCATGCCTTGGGTTAATGAGCTTTCTTTGACACTACAAAGCAAGGCTTAATAGCCTTTGCCTAATGGGAAGAGTTGCTTCCCCGGTTATTCTCAAAGGCCTGAAGCCCTAGAGACATCAAACTAGGACCAAGCTCTGGTTTCTGTTTCTACAGTCTTATCTGATGTGTTTTAGAGCAGATAGAGTATGTTCAGCAAGGAGACTAGAAAATAGAGGAGCAGAGTCAGGCATGGTGGCACACACTTGTGATCCCGGTTCTTGGGAGGCTGAGACAGGAGAATTGCAGGTTTGCAGCCAGCCTCAGCAACTTAGTGAGACTCTTTTTTGAAATAAAAGATAAAATAGAGTTGGGGGTGTGGCTCAGAGGTAGAATAGCCCTGGGTTCAATTCCCAGTACCACAAGAAAAAAAAGGAAAGGAAATTAAATAGAAGAGCAGGAAGGAGCAGGACAGAAATGAATTCACTAAAAGGTGGAGTGACCAGAAACTTTATAATAAAGCTCTAAGCCCCCAAGAAAGGAAAGGATTAACTTTTATTGAATGAAAGTATTAGGTACTTTTTACCCATTATTCCTATAAAGCAAGTAGTCATTGTTAGTGTTCATTTGTGCAAATGTGGGTCTCAAAAATGAGAGGGCTACTAAATGTCAAAGCGACACTTCAGAAACAGATGTTGATGACTCCAGGACATCCGCTGCCTGAGAGTTGACCAAGGGAAGTGCCCCATCCCCTCCTCCACTGGGCTTGGCAGATGGCTAGGTGAGGGCACACCACTTCAAGATTCCTTTGGGTACCTGACCTTCCAACTGTTCAAGATTTCCACGGGCCCCCTACAAACCTACAATTGTTTAAGGAGGGCCCCAGCATGGTGATTCTGACCTGGAACCACATCCCCGATGTACAAGAGAATGGTGATGCCCACTATGTCATCCTAAAGTGCGACACAGCAGCCCCACAAGGTTCATGGCAGCTGAGCGTGTCTTCAGCAACATGTACATTGTGGCAAGGCTGCTTCCAGGCAGAAAGTACTACTTCAGAGTGGTGGCTCAAAATGAAATCGGTGACAGTGACCCGCTGGACTCCAAGGATACCTGGCTTGCCAGTAAGGACCAGAGTGAGTAGGGGACTTGAGGTTTGGGTTGTGTCTGGGACCCCTGATGGTGGAGATTGTACAAGTGGGTACCCAGGAGTGGAGATAAAGTCAGGGAACCATTAAAATGGAAGGGTAGAGTAGACATTAGGGAAGCTTGGCAGAGAAGATATCTTAGGGGCACTTTGAGAGGCGAGACTAACATGGAGGTAGGGAGGTGTCCTTGGAGGTGGAGATGATGGTAGAGGGACAGGGAGGGGTGAAGGGAGGATTAAAGAGGAGATTCCAGATCTGCTCTGAAGAGAGGGGCTAAGATAGGGGTAAAGATTAGGGACTCGGAAGGACAAGAATGAAGTCTGAGAACCCTGAAAGGAAAGGGTTAAGGGTGGAGATAGCATTGGAAAACTGGAAATGAGGGGCCAAATGGGACAGAGGGGGAAATGGGAAAGAGGGGAGACCCTGGAAGCTGAATTGACATAAGGAAGTCTAGAGGGGACTCAGGATAACAGGATACCCAGGTCTGAGGTGTTGGCACTGGAAAGACAGGTAGGCCCTTTGGATCTGTGAATGTTTAAAAACCGGCAAACCTGGCTTAGGTGGCAAAATCCTGGAATGTCTGGGGACGGGGTGGGAGTGTGGAGAAGCCCTTAGGAACCAGTGTAATGTTGGGGTCTCCAGAGTTTATGGTGCCTAAGGATCTGGCCCAGGTCTTCATGGTTCCATGTAAGCTGGGTCTCCAGGGCATCTTCCATGCTGTAACCCAGAGGTGGCAGATAGGGGCCCTGGGGAGCTGCTCACCAGAGCCCCATCCCTCCTGCACAGTTGAGGACCTTAGCACCAAACTAAAGCCCTACCATCTGAAGGACTGGCACCACACGCCTTGCTTCCTGACCCCCCTCAAACCACACACAATGCTCTGAGACTAAGATTGCACCATGACCTGTGCCTTCCTCGGGAACTCACAGCCCACAGTGACCCTCTACAAGGGCGACATCAACTTCACTGCCAACTCCACCAGCAGTGTGTGCACCCTCATCCCCACCTGCACACTGAAGGACAGCAGTGAGTAGTGTGCTCATGGAGAACGAGCTGGGCAACAACCGCAGCTGCACGCTCAATCTATGGTGAGGGTGCCACAAGGCTGGGCGGAGGATGTGTCCATCCCATAGAGGGCATAGCTAACCAGAGGTTTCGTGGGCCAGTAATCAACTCTGTTTAGTTGGCACCATTTTTATTTAACCCAAACTACCATCAGATGGTGGAAATATTCTTTATGTTATCATTCTTCAATTCTCTCAAGATCATGTTATGTTCCTAGTCCCTGCAGATGTAGAAGTTTTTGATCCCTTGAGTAGCTGTGGTTGCAGCCCTGGGTGGGACTAGACACTTCTAGAACAGATACTGGTCCTCAGCCCTAAATTCAACTCACCAGTCTCTGGCAGGGTTCTGGAAGGAATCTGTATGTTTACGAGATTTTGCAAGTGATTCTGATGTACAACCAAGACTGAAAACTACTGCTGTAGGATAAGAACAAATAGGAGGCACACATCAGGAGGCCTGAAGGAGCCCCTCCCATTGCTTGTGCATGCCTTGTTTCTGCTCATATATGTGCACAGAGGAGGAAATACTGTATTCCTTCCCCGTCTACTATCTACACAGCTGCATGGCTAGCAGTGAACCTGCTGAGTGAAAAGCTGATCTGCCTTGCTCCCTCCTGTTCAAATTCCTCCCTAGCTTTCCCCTGATCTTCATGATAATATCCCAAACCAACCGGGCTCTCTGCTCCCCCGCCTCTCCAGCCTCATCCTCAGTCACCCACTCAGCTCTCCTGAGGCAGTGATGCTCCATTGTTACAGCCTCCACAGTTATAAACTTTTTCATCTAGTTACAGATACTTTCCTTGGGGAAGGACCATGCTCCATTGCTCTGTCTCTCAAGTGCTCAGCTAAGTGGCACTGAGATGATGATGCCTCCAGAGTGACTGCTGAACTGTACAGCAGAACTAGGCCAGGGCAGACGCTGTGGGAGCTGGCCAGCTTTCATTCCACAGCAAGAGAGATCCCTGATGACTTGACTCTGGTTGTAAGCACATGGGCCCAGGGCCCTGACACCACCACTGATCTGCCACATGACCTTGGCAAACTTTCTGAGCCTGTTTTCTCACCTGCTTCATAGGGCTGTGAGGATTAAATGAGATGGTGCATGGAAGTGCCTGGCACAATGTCCGATAAATATTCAGTGTTGAATAAATGGCAATTCTTGATCCTCACATGCTCAGCCAAACCAAGATTGAGGGTCCCAGAGTAGTCTCTGGTTTCTATAGAGCAACTCTAAGTCCAACAGTTTGGAGTTTCCCTGGCCCCCAGTATCATCAACTTAATGATATCTTTCGGACAAAGATGACAAGTCAATTCTAGCATCAGTCACCAAGAATCTGCAGAAGAAATCAAAGCACCTTATGTGAGCTCCAGCCAGGCCCAGGCATCAGAAGGCTGCTATGATCTGGGGCTTCATGGCCTCTTCTTTGTGTGGCCCCAGTGTAGAAAGCCCAGTTTGCTCTCTGATGTGTGTTAATGTAAACATTCCGTGAAGGAATGGGACAATAAACTCTTTGAGCTCACCCGCTCCTGTTCATGACAATGAAGTACAATAGGGGCCAAGGGTATGGATACAAGTGCAGGATGGACCAAACCCCAAACCCACCCACAAGGGAGTGACCAGCCCCTTCAGACTGGGCCTTGACTTGTCTTCCCTTCCTCTGAGGCACCACTGCACTCCCCCACCCCTCAGGGGCATGGGGACAAGTCTCAAAGGTTCATCCTTCTCTCCATCCTGCTCCCTCACATTTCTTCACACCAAGTAGGTCTGTGTTCAGCATTCAGGGGCTTAAAAGGAGCAGGACTTTGTCTCTTTGGTGTCCAGGGATCCCACTAACAGAGCTAAGAAGGGACTGGTCATCTAGCTGACTGAGTTTTTTTGTTTTGTTTTGTTTTGTTTTGTTTTGCGGTATTGGGGGTTAAATTCAGGGGCATTCTATCTCCAAGCTATACCCCCAGCCCTATTTTCTTATTCTTTATTTTGAAACAGGTCTCACTAAGTTGCAGAGTGCTTCACTAGGTAGCTGAGGCTGGCTGAGAACCTGGATCCTCCGGTCTCAGCCTCCCAAATGCTGGGATTACAAGCATGCACCACTACTCCGGGCTCTAGCTGACTGAGTTTTAAACATGTTTTGCAGCAGAACCCTTCCTTAAAAGAAAATATCTTAAGCTAGTGGATTTGAATTAAGGATAGGGGATCTTGGAGCCTTCTGCCTCTTACTCCTTGCTATCCTCGACCAGAGATCTCTATAAAACCGTAGTTTGGAAATAGGCATATATATAAGTGGTAGAGTCCATGCTTAGCATGCATGAGGCCTTGGGTGTGATCCCAGCACCACAAAAGCAACAACAAAAAAACTCAAGTTTTAAAAATCAGTGACTTCATCCAACACCCATGAGACTTGAGTGTCCTATATCACATCCCCACAAGTGCAGCAACTCTACCAATGGCACATTCATCACCATCCAGGCTTCCCTTTCTACTTCGGGGTTAGGGCGTTGCCTGTTAAAATGCAAATGCCCCTGGAGTGGGGTGACGTTAGTCTGCCAGGGCTTTGTGTCTAGAGTATGAATCAGCCAACCCATTCCATTCCTCCCAGCTGTTCAGCTAAGCTCAGAGTCCAAAGAGAAGGAGATGCTTGAAGGGAAACCTGGATAATTTTGGAGCAGGCAGCAGGTCTGGCGTGGGACAGGGAGAGGATAGGCATCAGTAGAGGACATTGGGTAATTAAGGGTCACCAAGATTGCAGGCACCTGCACATAGGGGAATATATCAAGGACAATTTGGACAATGACAAAAACTACCCATCCCCCATTCTCCTGAACCACATCCTCATGCACACATGTGACCAGGGAAGTGAGACCCACTCCAATTAGCACAGTGTCAGCAGAGCCAGGGAGCCAGTCTGGCGCCAAGATGCCCTGGCTAAGTCTATGACCCAGCCTGTGAGGACAGCCAAGGCCCCTGGCACCATGCCCCTACCCACTCTCCAGGACAGCCACGTGCCACACAGGCAGACAAGTAGGGGGAGCCAATGGCCCTTGGTTTTTATTTATTTCTTCATATGGGGTTGCCCATCCATGCTCCCCTTGCATTGAAAGTGCCTCAGGTCTTAAGACCCTAGAGTGTCATTGGAGCTCAGCGCAGGAGGAGCAGGGAGAACATTGAGAATGTGTATGTTGGGAGGAGGGGTCCCAGCTCTCTGAGCCAGGCTCAGCACCGCTCAGTAACTCCCTGAGGCCCTCTCCCTATGAGACTTCACAAACATCAGGCAGAGACATGGCAGAGAAATACACAGACAGGTGAGGAGACAGACTACACACACACACACACACACACACACACACACACACACTGGCCCCTTCCTTTGGCGTGGTTCACCCTAGCCCTGGGGGCAGTCTGAGGGTGATGGTCTGGCATCTGGTGCCAGAGCTATGGGCTGGCCTATGAGAGAGATGGGGCTAACTTGAATCCTTGGTACCTCCAAGCTCCCAGCGTAGCTAAGGAAGTTCCCTCTCCTGCCTACCCTGGACAGATAGCCCTTCACCTCCCACTCACTGCTTGAAGATTGAGATCATTCAAGTAACAAGGATAAACAAGGGAAAGGGAGACTCCACCTTCATCCAATCTTCCCAACTCGGAGCCTGTTAAAGGGGCTTCAAGCCCTGACCCTGGGCCAACTCAGCACAGATTTCTCCCCTCTTTCCCTCAACTCTGCTCAGAATGGAAAGATTGGGAGTGGGTACATCCAGCATTGCCACTAGTCCTAGGCGTAAGAGATGGAGTCAGACTCTTCTATCTAGTGGGGGGAGGGGCCAAGAAGCTGAGCACCATTACCCTCCTGGGGGGCTTTGACACTCCTGATGGGGTACAGGCAGGGAGATGTGTACTTCTGGCTCCAGCAAGAAGCATGAGGCTGCCTCTTTGAGCTCTTAGCATTGTCCTGGACTGCTAGCTTTGCTAGGGAGATCCTTCCCCTGCTTAACATCCCCAACCTTGTCAGTTCCCCAGGTGGTACCTACGGCCCCAGGATGGCACTTCAGCCATCCAGATCCACCTCCTGCAGGTTCCTGGGGTCTGGACCCCAGCCCCAGGAGAGAGGGTTGAGCAGACCCTGGCCCCTCAGTTGGCCTTGTTCAGTCTGTAGTCTTCCACTGGGTCCCGGCTCTCCACAGCTGACAGGGCGATGAGCATCTGAGCGGCATAGTAGGTGGACATGATGAGTGCCCGAGAGTAGGGCACAGGAAAGCAGAACTTGTCCAGTGCAATGATCATGTCTGAGATGATAAAGAGCAGTGCGCCACTGCCAGCCGCCAGTTCAGTCCAGCGCCAGGCTGCCCCGACCAGCTGCAGTCCTGCTATGGCTCGCCAGCCCATGAAGGTGATAAGGGCCACATAGATCCCCACCAGGTAGGTAAAGGCACCTGAGAGGCCTGGATAGAGGAGGGCATAGCATAGGCCCGACAGCACTCCCATCATCAGACCTGTCCGGAGAGCCAGTGGCCGCATGCCAAAGGCCGAGGCGTAGAGCACGTGGGTCACAGCAAACATCAGCAGACCTGAAAGTGAGAGGGATAAGGAATACTGAAGGCAGGCTTGGTGACTAATGGGTACTGGCAGTGGGGGATAACCCAGTGACTTTGCTTTGGGAATAACAGGTGAGAAGATCCACAAAGGTAAAGATCATCCCCTACACATACACTTCCCTGAAGAACGCTAGAACCCATTGTAGTTCACCTGTTTTTGAGCTCAGTCCCTGGCCTCAAAAGCACTTACACTCAGCCAGTGTGGTAGTGCACACCTATAATCCCAGTACTTGGAAGGCTGAAACAGGAGGACTGCAGGTACAAGACCAGTCTTAGCACCTTAGTGAGACTTCAGCAACCTCCTAGTGATACCTGTTTCAAAATGAAAAGGGCTAGGAGTGTAGCTCAGGGAAGAATGCCCTTGGGTTCAATCAATCTCCAGTACCACACACACACACACACACACACACACACACACACAGAAAGAAAGAAAAAAAGAAAAGAAAAGAAGAAGAAGAAGAAGAAAAAGAAAACCCTTAAACTTCCTGTTAAAAAGTCTCTCTTAGCTGGGCGTGGTGGTGCACGCTTGTAATCCCAGCATTCAGGAGGCTGAGACCAGAGGATCCGGGTTCACGGCCAGCCTCAGCTACTTAGTAAGGCACTCCACAACTTAGTGAGACCCGGTTTCAAAATAAAGAATAAAAAATAGGGCTGGGGGTGTAGCTCGGAGGCAGAATGCCTCTGAGTTCAATCCCCAGTACTACAAAAAAAAAAAAAAAAAAAAGTTCTCTCTTTAGGAGCCAGGCATGGTGGTGCCTGCTTGTAATCCCAGTACTTTAGAGGCTGAGACTGGAAGATCCGGGTTCACAGCCAGCCAGCCTCAGCTACTTAGTGAGGCTTTCCACAATTTAGTGAGACCCTGTTTCAAAAATAAAGAATAATAAAATGGGACAGGGAGTGTAGCTCAGAGGTAGAATGCCCCTGGGTTCAATCCCTAGTACCACACACACACACACAAAAATCTCTCTTTTAGTAGGGCGTGGTGGTACATGCTTGTAATCCCAGTACTTGGGAGGCTGAGACAGGAGTATCCCAGATTCGTGGCCAGTCTCAGGTACTTAATGAGGCCCTCTGCAATAGTGAGACTCTCTTTCAAAATAAAGAATTAAAAATAGGGCTGGGGGTATAGATCGGAGGTAGAATGCCCCTGGATTCAATCCCCAGTACCACACACACACACACACACACACACACACACACAGTTCCCTCTTGCAAATCTTCCCCCACCCCAGGACCCTCTTTTCCCCAGCCCTAGGACCCCTTCCAGGAAGCTACTATGACTACTGACCGTGCACAAAGTAGCCCTGGTCCTGCCAGATGAGGAAGGCATCACCTACAGCAGAGAAGACGAGCCCCACAAAGATGCGGGTAGCGCTGGGGCGGGCCAGCAGGAATCCAAGGCCATGGGCCAGAAGAAAGAGCCAGAGGCAGAAGATAGGCAGGCACTTGATGAAGGCACTGACCCACGATGGGTTGGACGATGGCAGCCAGAGCACAAAATACACGCAGGTGGCCTTGAAGAAGGGCACAAGTTTGGGTCCCTCGCTCTTTACCTGTAGGACACAGGACAAGGGAAGCACTCAGTTTTGGAGCTCAGAAGCCCATAGTGGGTCTCAGAGCCAGCACTCTCAACCCAAGCATTTACCCCAAAGAAAGGCCTCCACCCCCATACCACCCCCAAACAGTGAGGATAGACATGAGAAACCCAGTCTGGCCTTCCCCAACTCCCAGCAAGGAGTAAACAAATCCATCAACACCCTGAGGCTCAGTTTCTTAGGAGGGAGAAGGGCTGTACTGTCCTCTACTCTTGGTCCTAGGGCTGGGCCAGAATGGTCCTCAGGCAGCAAGCAGTTCTTAGGATAATATCCCCTTCTGCAGCCCAATGCTTTTCCCTTCCTGTTCCCTCTCTTTCCCTCCTTAAAACCCTGTTAGCCCCTCTCCTACCAGAATCAGCCCTCAGCTATCTGGAATTGGAGTGAAGTCAGTAAGAAACCACAGAGTCACTCCAACTGGCCAACTCATGATCCTCAGCAACTGGGCCAGGGCAAGGCTTGGGGCCCTGGCAACACCAGGTGAGTGCCAGGAATGTGGGAGGGTGGGCAGTGACAACCATCTCCACCTCCACCCCCACCAGCTCACTCCTCCTCCTTGGCTGGTCTCCTCCTTAGCCTCCATTCTACCTGCTCTAAAGGTGGCATCAAGGACAAGGAGAGCACAAGGGATGCTGGGAAGAGAAAGAGATCCTTGAGTTGGGAGCAAGGAAACTGTCCCTGAAACATCAGAGATTTCAGGAACTAAGGGAAAGGGATGTGTGGTAGTCACTCTCCTTTCCCAGAGAACTTCAGGCACCCTAGAAAGAGGCAGGAATGGGGGCAGGGGGTGTCTTTACCCGGCTTCTGATCTGAAGCCAGCAGACAGGCTGGGAGGAGATGGGGAACTGAGAGGAGGAAGTTAGAGCAGCTGACTTGGTCTCAACAGGATTAAGGGGGAGGGCAGCCAGGGCAGAGGGCAGCCAGGGAGGAAGGCAGCTAAAGAAAGGTTGAACCCAAAGTCACTACAGGAACAGTCCAAGTTTGGGGAGGGGACCGCTATGATCCCCTCAAGCTCCTTTCCTTAGGTTGCCAAGTTCAGGGTCTGAGAGGGTGATTTGGAGCATCTAGGGGGCCCTGTATACCCACACTCTGATTATGTCTCTGGCTGGGTGAGCTGTCTAGCACAGGCAGAGCCCACCAGATACCTTGGCATGGATCAGACTGTGATGGGGATGGAGGAGTTGGGAAAAGGCATATGAGTGGGTCCAGTGTCCAAGCCTGCTTTTGTCCTGCCAGAGGTGAGAGCTGGGAAATGACTTTCCCTTCCCATGGAAATTCCCCTATCAAGCCTGGTCCGGGTAGGGACACCCTCAGAGGAGAAGACTAGAGGGGATACCCAGCTCCACAACATCCACCTGCCAGCCCTTGGAAGCATTGGGACCTCTCCAGCCTCCTCCCCTATTCCCATATTTTCTAGGAGAAACTAGCAGAACATGGGGAGACCATGGTTATAGACTCCAACACTAGAAGGATGGGGAGACAAGACAAAGGTTGGAGCTGAGAGAGTCTGTAAAGGAGAATGATCCATCTTCTAGTACATTGTCAGCACTGCTTAGACTCGGAGACATCCCCTCGTGCACCCCCCCCCCCCACACACACACACACATTGGTTTATAAATTGAGGAAGAGGAGGAAACCAACTTAGGACAGTATTCCCAAGAGGTCCCTTTCGCCCCCCTCCCCACCATCACCACGCCTCCACGAGATCCGCCTACGCAGAACCCCCGGCCCCTGCAGTTCTGGCCCTCTCCCAGCCCGCGACCCGCCGACCCGCGCCAGATAACACACAGGTCAACAGTCACGCTTCCGAGTCACGTGCCCAATGTTTTCCTCCCTCCCGCGGGCTGGCGGGGGACGCGGAGGAGGGGCGCTGCGGGTCTGAGCGGCTGGGGGCCGTGACAACGCCCGCCTTCCGCCCGGGCCGCCCGGGGCGCGGGACCCCTGCCCGCCTCGGCCCCCAGCAGCTCAGGGCCTGCCTCAGCTCAGTCACCAGGCCGGTGGGCTCCGGCCGCGCCGGACACTGGCTCGATCGCTCGCTCGCTCACTCACCACAGTGACCGGGGACACCATGGCGACCGCGGCTGGCACCCGCTCCGGGCTGCGGCTGCCCGGACGCACCCGCGGCCAGGTGAGCAGCGACGACGTAACAAAGCCGGGGGGTGACAGACAATTCCTCCCACGCGCCGGGCGCTCCGAGTTGTGTCTGCGATCCCCGCGACGTCACCACAGACCCCACCAATCAGCGGGCTGGAGCCGGGGGTGGGCGGGGCCCGGCTGGAGGTACCGGCCCGGCTCTCCGGGTTCTGCCCAGAGAAAGGTTTCTCCCGGGGCGAGAGGCGTGGCCTCCAGGTCCCGCCAGCGAGGAAGAGGAGCCGGGGCATCCCGGAACGCGACTGCCACCCGAGGACTTAGGTTGAGGAGAGATCGTGGCTCAGAGACAAACATCCCTGCCCAGGATCCACGGTTAGACCCATTTTCTCACAAC
>PVLC010027346.1:0-10000 GCA_004027655.1 Graphiurus murinus
GCCCCCCCCCCCCCCCGTCCATCCCCTTCGGTTAAGTCAACTTCTTTGCTTATCGAGGGTTTCTCCTTTTTCATCTAGAGTCCCTCTTATGCCCCATCTTCTCCCTAGCATCCGCATATTAGGAAGAACATATGCTTTTTTACTCTTTGTGACTGGGTAATCTCACTTAACATAATGTTTTCCAATTCCATCCATTTTCCTGAAAATACCATGATTTTGTTCTTCTTTATGGCTGAGTAGAATTCCATTGTGTACATATCCCATAGTTTTGTAATCCATTTATCTGTGGATGGACATCTTGGCTGCTTCCATAGTTTGGCAATTGTGAATTGTGCGGCTATAAACAGATACATATGCGTCGGTCTGATAGTTTGGTTTCCATTCTTTTGGGTAGATACCCAGTAGTGGTATTGCTGGATCATATGGTAGGTTCATTCCCATTCGTCTGAGGATCCTCCATACTGTTTTCCAAAGTGGTTGCACTAATTTGCAATCTCACCAACAATGTATTAGGGTTCCCACTTCTCCACACCCTCGCCAGCATTTGTTGTTGTTTGTGTTCTTGATGATTGCCATTCTGATTGGAGTTAGGTGAAATCTCAGGGTAGTTTTGATTTGCATCTTGGAAGGGAGGCGTTTTAAGTGAAAGTCTTTATGCTCTACATAAAGGGTTCAAGGGGACTGTGATCCCTTCTGGGAGTTATTAAATAGTCCAATTCCGCTTCTACAAGGTGGATAGTGTCAGTATCATCTGGGGATTTGGGGACTTTAACACTAGATGAGTGGATAAACACTGACAGTAGACTAAGAAATAACATCTCTGTGCTTGGAGCATTTTATATTTGATCCTTACAACTTGAACAGCTTACATTTTGTGAAGTCAACCTCTGTGTCCACGCCTAGCAGAGATTGAACTAAACCTAGATCAGATCCACTGACCAGGAAAAACCACCCCTTTTACCCACTGTCATCAGCTGCGTTGTAGCCACACCATTAGACCACAGAGGTCACGGGGACATAAAACATGCCCAGCTGATCAGCGAGCAAATAGTGAACACATGTCATGTGCACATGCCTCTGCTTGATCTTGGCAATCGATTGGATTCAGGAGATACACACGAGGAAGGACGAGACGAGGGCTCTAGGGACAGGAATGGGGACCTTTTTTTTAAATGTAATTTTTAAATTTTATTGGTGCATTGTCATCATACATCTTCATGAGGTCCAAGCTGGTAGAGGCATACATGCACACATCTCTCATTTAACCTTTCCCCAATTCCCACTCCATTCCCTCCCCCCTCCCTCCTTCTCATGTTTAGTTTAGTGATTGACTTAGATATGTTTGTGAATGCACATCATGTGCATTAGGGTGTTCCCCTCTCCCCGCCTACCCCCATCACCTTCAGTTAAGTCACCTTCTTTGCTCATCTACGGTTTCTCCTTCTTTATCTAGAGCCCCTCCTTTGACCCACTTTCTCCCTAGCTTCCGCATATTAGGGATAGCATCTGATTTTTTTTTTTTTACTTTTTGTGCCTGACTAATCTCACAACATAATGTTTTCCAGGTCCCTCCATTTTTCCTGCAAATGACATGATTTTGTTCTTCTTTATGGCCGAGTAAAGTTCTACTGTGTACGTAAGGGATAGGGACCTTGGAAAAAGGAGACGATTTGAGAGATACCATATCAATCGCTGTGACTTCAGAACTGAGCTGGGGAGCGGTGAAGGGTGGTTCGAGTACAATGTTATTGGGACACGTGGGAGGAGTCGTGTAGGTTTGGAGACAGAGGTTAGAGAAGCAGGAGTAACAAAGTGATATTTGATGCTCTAGGAGGAGAGACACTGTCCAGACAATCCTCTGGGAGCCTGTAACTCAACCTACCAGATTATTTATTTATTTTTGGCGGTGTTGGGAAACTGAACCCACAGGTGAGCCACACCCTTAGCCCCATCCCTCCCTCATCAGGCGGTTTAAGCTTTTACCTTAACTCTTCACATGGAAGTGTGAAGAAGGTTGTTTATCCCAGGTAATTTTGTCGAAGTCTGAAAGGTGATTTCCTTAGGCACTGCAGACGAGCTGTCTTGATCAGGGAGGTACTCTCATGAAATGAAAATCTGCCCAACTGTATCGTAAACTTCCTGCAGGCAGGGACTAGGTCTCTTCTGGGACCACGTCCCCCTTCTCAGACTTCAGGGGCATCAGCCCCCAACAGTGACAATAAGTGAATGAGCCATGAATGAATGAAGCGTGCTGGGGAAAGGTCTTCCCCTTCCTTCTGGTCATTGGCTGGACACAGTAGGATTGTCCGACGTTGCACACTCGCTGAGGTACTTATCTCTGCCGGTTCTTTTTGCTGGAGTCACCTGTGGAGACAGGGCGACGTGACTTGGCCAAGCTTTGGGAGGCCCCATTGTTCGGCAGTGACCTAATTGTTAGCTCGCTCCACACAGGCTTTGTGTGGACTTGGTTCTAAATGTGCTTCTACTTACCCAGAATGGGGCACAAACTAAACATCCTCTGGCCCCCTTCAGGCTGTGAAGCTGCCCTGCAGTGTCCCGGTCCCCTCCCAATCACTGGAGCTTGCCTTCCATTCCAGTCCTGCCGCCATTTTCCTTCTTGACATCGACCTTCTTTGCCTCCCAAGAACCTCTCTTTTCATGCTTCTTCCCAGTTCTCTGTCCCTTGTCTCTTCTAGATTCCTCCAAGGTCACTTGATGGCTGCCCTTTGCCCCCTTACCATCCTCCATTCTCTACCAGGAAGTAGCAGAGTCTCGCCTGCCTCCTGCACCAGGATTGGCAAACCTGTGGGTCAGAACACCTAACGTTCTTGCCACCCCCAATGACCGGTTTCCAGGATGTTAGCCGAGGTCTTCAGCTTGGCAAGCTCTAAGGCCACCTAACCATCTTTCCTCCCCGTAATTCTTTTCCTTTTTAAGATTTCCCTGGTTCTTACCTTTCCCCCCGCTTGCTACAGACTCTTACTTTTTTGGGGGGGGGCACTGGAGATTGAATCCAGGGCCCTGTGCATGCAAAACAGAGGCTGCACCATTGAGCTATACCCTCAGCTTCAAGCTTTGCTTTTTGATGATTCCTTCGTAGACTCATCTTCCTCTGTGTGCCATCCTAAGTGCCAGCTTTCCCTACACCCCCAGTTCTCAGCATTCTCCTGTCTATTCTTCTTGGGATCTCTTGTAGTACTCTCATTTGCATATATGACTTCTGCTACCACCTCTGCCCTGGTGATGCTCAAATCTTGACGTCTCACCCAGATGTGTCTCCTGTACTCTGGACACAAAGCCACAGCTTCCGGAAAAATGCCACCTGAAGGTCCCAGAGTCGATGTGTCCCAGCCTATCCCACCATGGGTCAGCAGTCTCTGTTGGGATGCCTTTAGCACCCAACAGACTGGAAGGCTCACAGCTGCCTTCGAGTGCCCCTATGAATCTGCCCAAGTCAGCACTGGAACGGCCTCTTTGCCTCTCCTTTCGCTGCCCTGTCCAACCAGTTGTTCACTCATAACCCATGATCTTTCATTACTACTTAGATCTCTCACCTCCTTTTACTCCCAGCCTGCCACTCCCCATGTTCCAGGCTCCATCATTGCCCAGGTAGATATTGCAACAGAGCTTTAGCTCACCTTGTCCTTTAAAAAAAAATCATCAAGGCGTCTCTTGTCTACACCCTCCTGGCCATAGCTGCCAGTCCTCCTGTTCTTGTCAGTGTCTGGACTTTGATGACCCCATAGACTTGGGAATCCTTTCATATTCCTAAAGACGAACCCTTCTCAGGTATTGCTCCTTTGCCGCATTCTCTACCTTCTCAGTTTTGGTGTTCAATGCTGGCCCTTGGAGACGGGGATTAAATGAGACTGTGGAGTGTTGATATCCTGTGTTAGCACCTGCCCTGGGGGAAGCTTTGGAGGCAAGGCAGTGAGACCAGGTGGATGGGTGGATGATCCAGATGGTTCCACTGCACTGACCAACAGGAAGGGAGCGTGTCTCCTTGGATGACCCGGGGACCCCCCGGGGCCTCTGTTCATGTAGCAACAGTATCACGAAGTGGCCTCCCCTTTAAAAAGAGGCTCACCGTGCACACCCCTCTGGTGATCTCTGACCTGCCCTGATCCACCAGCCCACGTCCTGAGATCTTCCTCTGCACTTGGTACTGCCGAATCCATTGACTCCACATTGAGGACAGGGCATGTCAAAGACATACAGCCATGAGATAACCAATCTACCCAAGAAGAGGAGCTCCTGGAGATCTTTGGTCACATGTCTTTTATGTCAGAGGACTTTTTGATATTTTGATATTTGATAGCTTTCTGACTTGGGGCAAGATAATTAATCTGGCCAAATCTTCAGCGTCCTGATCCATAAAATGGGGACAATCACACTGGGGTTGTGACCAGGGGAGAATGAGGTCATACACGTGCAGTGTGCAGTGTTTTCTCTAGCTGGCAGCTCTGCTCAGCTGAAGGGGAGTGGTGTGAGGGTGCGGATGAGGATGCTGACAGAGCCTGCTGACTCTGGGAAGAGAAGAAAGAGAATGTGTGGGATGGCAACAGGCTCTGGGATACGAGATGGGATAATGCACTCAGGATCCTAATACCCAACACCCACACCTCCCAATTAAAGTTTGGGAGAAGCTTCACGGAAATCTTGCATTCAAACAGCAGAGAGTGATCTAATAGGGCATCTCAGGGGAGCATTGTTGTTCCCAGTGTAACACTCTTATAACCAGGAGGTCACTATTGGTCTTGATTTGGGCTTGCCCAGAAACAGCGTCTATTTCAGATGGCGCCTGGAAGTTCTCTTCTGCCTTTGGCCTTTCTCCTTCTTTTCTGCTCTCATGATACCCCCACAATCTCACCTGCCTTTCGTAGCCCATTCTGGAAGGAAATATCGATGCTTGAAGCTGTAAGCCAGGCACTGAGGGATGCAAACTGTTTGCGACTTCTAGATACAAGAGATGGGTATATATAAATGTATATACACCCCACACACACATATATATGAAGAAAGGGAGAGAGAGAAGGAAGGAAGGGGTAATGGAGTCAACCCGTAACTCAGTACTTGGGAGGTTAAGACAAGAGGATTACAGGTTCAAGGCCAGCCGCAGCAACTTAGCAAGGCCCTAGATAGCTTAGCGAAATCCTGTTTAAAAAAAAAAAAAAAGGCTGAGGGTATAGCTCAGAGGTAGAATGCTTCTGGGTTCAATCCCAGTACCAAAAATAAAAAGAGAGTCATAGGTGGGAGAAAGCACTCTTGGATCAAACTTTCTTCCTCCTGCAATGAGCTCTGAGCTTTTGAGGACTCCTCCCGTTAGTGTCAGCGAATAGGGTGTAGGGGTTGGGGCTCCCTTGCATTCGGTTCCCAGGCAGGGTCTGGCCACTTGCAAAGGCAGAAAACAGCAAGACCCCGCTGACAGACATCCCTCCCTACTGCAGAAATCGTAGGAAGTGGGGAAGGTGCATTTCCTCTCACGTCAGGCTCAGCAAGCCAGCTCTCTGGGTGTGCACACTGTAGCTTGCAGGACCATGAACCGCAGAGGCCTGACTGCTGACCTCAGTGGTGTCCACGCTGGGCGGTTGGCCCCCAGCACCCAGCTGCTCGCTCCACCCATCCTCAGCTTTGCTCTTTAGGTACTCAGCACCTAAACAGAGCTATTAGACCCTCACTCTGGCCTCTTGGAGCCGTCTCCTTCTCCTCTCTGCAGTTAATCTCTCCCGTGTGTATAAAGGGAATGACAATGTTACGGTTGTAACAGCATTGGGGGCTCTTTTCCTCGATTCGAAGAAAATAAAATGAATCGGGAATTAAACTAATAGACGGCTTGGTTGTAGCATTAAAAAAACTTTATTACAAAATCAGTAGGAAATAGAAAGGGAAGAGAAGAAAAGCAGTGTGCCTGGCAGACACGCTGGAGAGCCCGAAAGTGGAACTCTGCCCACCCCTCAGACCCCAGTTTTTAAATACAAATCTTCATATTGGCATGTTCTTATCGGTGTTACCAAGGCAATGGGCTAGTAACTTATTCCTTAGGCAGGTGGTGCCTCCTTGTCTCTGGAAAGTGCTTACTAAATGCAGGGGTCAATGATCTACCTGGCTTTAACCCTTATTATATTGGGCTGTATTGGTTGCTCATCAACTTTGAAGCTGCACACGGAGTTTACTTTTCCAGGTCCCAAAGAACAGGAGGAAAACAGAGGCACAAATTACAGCCAGTGTAGCTGTGTGTGATCTCTAAGAGCCAGGCTTAAGGCTCTTGCTATCTTTATGGCTGTGAAGTGAGCCAGGCAGAGTTACTGATCTTAGGGTTTTCAATTGTCTCTACATATTTTTAAGGCTAAAGGCTTTATTATGAGTACAAAGGGCATATTTTTATTAGGACAAAGGGCAGAAGGGAGGGGGAGCTCTGAGGACCAACTGGCAAAGTAGCCGCTTCTCCCTGCCTGAGTGCTTGCACAGCACCCAGACTCTGATTGTTTATAACATTTTGGAAATTAATACCAGAGCAATTTTCCAATACTGTCCCATCACAGCACGCTCCCTCTTCTAAGGGTTAAGCAGGACGATAAGTATATTGCTGCCCAGTGCATAGGAGATGACTCGTGGAATAATAACAACTTTCTACCCTTTTCTTCTCTCTTCAGCCAGCCCCTTGGCAAAGGAAACAAAAGGAAAAATCAGGGTTTGGCAATTCTCTTCCTCTCCGGTCATTCGTTAAATCTGCCCCCAATGGATTTCATGGAATAGGCACCGTGGAATCCTGCTTCTTTGTTTTTTTTTTTTTTTTTTTTGCATTCTGGCCATTTCTCTTCTTGCCCGTCCTCTCTTTGTAGTTACTTTATTTCCTCTGGCCTCCGTCTAATCTGGGTTTTCATGTGCAGATCCTTTTTCTGCATGTGCCAAGGCTGCCTGCCCCGGGTCCGGACCTTGGGCTCTGTTTCCAGTCTGCCTGTGGTTCTCATCCATTTTGTGCTGGCCTCATCTGAGATCTCCAGACGCACAGGCTTTCTCTCCTGGCTCTGGCTGGTCTGCAGCCTTTACTCCTTGTTTTCTTTTCTCTTTGGCTAGAGGGAGACTTTTTGGAGGGTAAGGATTGTGGAAACCTCTGTCCTAGGCGACATGCTCATCTGTTTCCTTTCTTCGTCTGAGAAACAGGACATCCCTTCCTAGGCTGGGGCGAGGGGTGCTAGCAGGCAGCAGGTCTGAGCTGGGGTTGGGGCTGCGGTTGGTTCTCACAGTTCATGTTTTGAAAAACCACCTGTGAATTGCCTACTGTGTGTGTTTGATATACAGCAGTAGAGGGGGAGAGAGGCAGATAAGGTCCCCACCCTCAAGAAGTTTACCCACCAGCAGGTAAGATGATCCTGTTCCTGCCAGCCAAGCCAGGGAACCTGCCTGGGTCCTGACTGGCTGGATCTGGCTGTCCACCAGCATGAGAAATGAAGAAACAGGCCAGGCGCCGTGGCAGGCACATGCCTGTGATCCCAGGGCTTGGGGGAGGCTGAGACGGGAGGATGGCGGGTTGGGGATCAGCCTCAGCAACTTAGTGAGACCCTCAGCAACTTAGCTAGGGTCTCAAAGTAAGAATAAATAAGTAAATAAATAAGTAAATAAATAAAAATAAACAAAGGGCTGGGGATTTAGCTAGCAGGTAGGATGCTTCTGGGTTCAATCATTGGCATAAATAAGTAAGTAAATAGATAAAGAAAGAAAGAAAGACGAGTTTAGTGCAGTTTGGCTCTCCCAAACTGGGGCGGGAAGCAGTTAGCCTGTCTCCATGCCAGTCCTGCAGAAGTGGTTGCAGTTTGTAGAAACATAAGCCAGGAGATTAAACATACGTAAATTCAGCCGGGCTGTGCTAGCCAGAGAACACATCACAGTTTGGTTTCTATGCCACCCACCTAGGCCTGGAGTCTTTTCTCAGTTTCCATTCTGAATACGAGGAAACTCCAGGTGCAGAAAAGCAGCTATTAGGAAGTTTTTTTTTTTTTTTTTTTTTTTTTTTTGGTACTGGGGATTGAACCTAGGGACATTCTATACCTCTAAACTACCCCCCTAGCCCTTTAAAATTTTTGTTGTTTTGAAACAGAGTCTTACTAGGTTGCTGAGGGTCTTAATACATTGCTGAGGCTGGCCTCAAACCTGCAATCCTCCTGTCTCAGCCTTCCCACTGCTGGGATAACAGGTGTGGGCCACCACACCCAGCAGGAGTTGGCTTTTAATTTTCAAGGGAGCTCTGTTATTTGGAAGTCCCCCCCTGGCAAAAAAAAAAAAAAAAAAAAAACTCAATGAAGAGGACCTTGGTGGTGCAAAACAGATAATGAAGGAAGTTGAAGATAAGAAAAAGGAGAAGCCGCAGGTGTCTCAGCCTTAGTTTCCCAGGCAAAGCTATTGGTTACAAGGGCAACGTACTTAACATTGCCGGTCGTGGCTGCAGGAGAGTTAGGAGAAGAAAATAAAACAGCATGCCAAGTACTGAGCGCTGGGCCTGGCTGCACAGCACAGGGTTCATGGAACTGAAGAGAAGAGACAATTAAGCAACCAGAAGACGCTTCATCGTGGAAGTAACACCAGGCATTTTTTATAATTTGGTGCATGGTAAATTTTACATCCTATTGGGGTATAGAGCGTCAGTCAGATGCATGTAGGTAATTCTCGGTGCCCTCTGCATCACCCTCTGTGACCCCCATCTCCTCCTCCCCACGCATGTCTGTGACATTGGACTTGGTAGTTTTGTACGCATTCATAGCATTATTTTTACTATTGCCCTCTTTATGACTCCGTCTCCTGTCCCTGACCCCTCTCGGTCACTCCGCCGGAGACTCTGCTCATCTCTTTGATGTTGCCTTTATTTCCAAACCTCTCTTTAGCTTCCACATAGAAGAGAAAGCAGACTCTTTTTTTTTTTTTTTTTTTTTTTTTTGAGATTGGCTGTACTGGCTTAGTATGATGTTCTCGAGTTCCATCCATTTTCCTGCAAAAGGCGAGGCTTTGTTCTTCTTGATGGCTGAGTGAAATTCCGCTGTGTGTATATGCCAAGGTTTTGTGATCCATTCATCTGTCGATGGATCCATTCACCTGTCGATGTACATAGGTGGGTTCCATAACTTGGCTTCTGTTAATTGCGCTGTGGAAACAGGGAGTCTAGGGTTGGCCTCTTGACTCTCTGTTCTTGCCAAGCTCAATTCACTTTCTCCAGTTTGTGTCTCTTTTAATCACCTTTATCAACATTCCCTGGGACTAACTAAGTGCTAGGTTACTGTCTTCTTCCCCCTGGAGCACTGGCTCTTGATGGGGGGGCAGTTGGACCCCCTAGGAGAACATTTGGGGACATCTGAGATAACTTTGGTTGTCACCGCTGGGAGGCTTGGGAACATGCCACCTGCATCTAGTGTCCCGGAGATCAGGATGCTGCCTGAACGTCCTACAGGACACAGGTCGGCCCCCGCCACAAAGAATGAGCGGACCTCCATTGTCAATAGCTTGACTTACAGCCTGAGTTCTGGAGACCAGGGCCATATCATTCACATGGCTCATGGTATCCCAGGGCCAAGTGCAGAGCAAGTCACATGATAGGTGCCTGGTCATTAGAACAGGAAGTGGAGATTGAACTGGACTTTGAAGAACAGGCCGGCTTTGCCTGTTCCGCTTTGAGTACACAGGGGTAGAGGGTGCTGGGCTGGGAGTTGTTTGGAAAGAAAGTTCACAAAGAGCTGGGCATGGTGGCGCACACCTGTCACCTCAGTACTTGGGAGGCTGAGATGGGAGGATTGCAGGTTCGTGGCCGGCCTTAGCAACTTAGCAAGACCTTGTTTCAAAAGAAATAAAAAATTAAAAATAGGACTGGGCGTAGCTCAGAGGCAGAGCGCCCCTGGGTTCAATCCCCAGTACCGCCCCCCTCCAACACACACATATCACAAAGGAAAGTGGAAATATTCTGTCCCTTAGAGGGTGGAAGAGGGGAATGGGCTTCGGGGTTCACCAGAAGACT
>PVLC010027346.1:12500-21957 GCA_004027655.1 Graphiurus murinus
CCCTGCAGCCCTGAGGAAGTGGATCCTGATCTCTGCTCGCCTGAAGGAATCCACTGTGCCCTTCAACCCGTCTAGCGTTCTTTATTAAACCTCCTTAAAGCCACCCACATACGCTTGGCCTTTTCTTTCCTGTAGAGACCCCAGCGGTTAGAGAAGCAAAAACAAGGGCCACCCACCACGATTCCAGGAGGCATCAATCCTGCGGTTATTTTTACTTGGTTACATAAGCGTGCTGGGTCGATGGACCCTGGTCACAACTTCTGGGTCTCGACATTCCATTGGTGCCATAATTAGTCATAACTCATTAACTTGAAATGCTTTTTAAGAAACTCTTTTCTCGGTAGCGCAGGTTTTAGCCGTGTGGCAAGTGCCGAAGCCCAGAGTGCCTGGGCCACATGGGGACTTTGTGATCAGAGAGTGATCTGACTTGAACCACAGGGAAAAGATGGCAAACCTAGAAGTATACAAGACCGGGAAGGTTGGGAGGAGGTGTGGATTCTAAACAGCTGCATGTCGACACACCTCACGGGCAGAGTCTATAGAAAAGACAAAGAAGTAAGATCTTACTATTTTTCCATTCTCCTGAGTTGTAAACAAATAGCAGAGACTGAAAAAAAAAAAAAAACAAAAAACAAAAACAAACAAGACCAGAAATACCAGCATCGCCGGTGATAAATTTAGCAGCATTGGGAAAAGCTCATAGAGCCAGCCAGGGAGTCTGAGTCCTCCACTAGGTAAGCCCATTGAGGCCAAGTACTGAGTCCACCTGGGTCATTACTCTACCACCAGCACCCAGCCCAGCGTGGGGCAGAGAGAAGCTGAGTGAGACAGGTTGGTTGTGGCCGGCGTCTAAAGGTGTTCTTTTTTTTTTTTTTTTTTTTTTTTTGTAGTACTGGGGATTGAACCCAGGGGCATTCTACCTCCAAGCTACACCCCTACCCCAATTTTTTATTCTTTATTTTGAAACAGGGTCTCACTAAGTTGCAGAGGGCCTCACTAGGTAGCTGAGGCTGGCTGCGAACCTGGACTCTCCGATTTCAGCCTCCCAAGTCCTGGGATTACAAGTGTGCGCCACCACACCTGGCTTCTGAAGTTGTTCTAAATCAACTGTGAGACTGTGCACAGAAAAACACTTGACTTCATACACCGTTATCCCTGGAAAAAGGGGTCCTGACTCAGTTTGCTGCTGGGGAACCTGCACAATATCCACACAACATCCTTCTGATGGGGGGAGCATGCCCTTTAGCGCCCCTTAAGGAAGGCTGGACGTGGGATGCAGAAGCACAGGTAGATGTTCCTTATTTCTGGCCGGGCGTGGTGGCGCATGCCTGTAACCCTGGTACTTGGGAGTTTGAAACAGGACGATCTCAGATTCAGGGACAGCCTCAGCACTTAGAGAGACCTTGTTTCAAGATAAAAAGGGCTGGAGGTATAGCTCGGAGGTAGAATGCACCTGGGTTCAATCCCTGGTACCCAAAAAAAGGAGAGAAAAGAAAGTTCATTATTTGACTTAATTCAACAGTTGTTGCTGCTTCCAAAGCGATTCAGATCTCAGCTGTGGTCACCGTAACTGTTAGATGGAGATATTATCTCCTTGAGTCCCCACGGGTCCACCCATGGGAGAGCCACCACCGCTGTTGCAGCAGCTTCACAAGGTCCCCAGATGTTCTTTCCCCAGGCCGCCTCTGGCTCTGATTGCTCCCGGAGGAGGCGAATTCCCATCCTCTACCCTGCTGTCACCCCAAACATGCCAGAACTCCTTCTCCTCAATGCCTCACCTTGCCCCTTCCATCCCCCACACCTATGAGTTAAAAGAGAAAGGAAGGACGGCCACACGTAGTAGATCGCACGAAAGTAATAAGCTGTCTGGAAAACTCAGGGCTCCTCTTGTATAACAGATATTTATAAAGATTAATCCCTTTTTTATGTATTGAGATAGAATGGACAGATGAAGCTCACCCTTTATTTATTTTTAATGTGCTTTTATTGGTGCATTATCGTCTCACATCATACTGTAAATCTTGTTGACATTGACATATACGCACACAGCACTTGACGCCCCCCCTCCCATGTCTCCCCATCTCCCCCCTTCCCATCCAGAGGACTGAGACTGATATTGGGATTTTCACATATGTGCACACAGTCGATGGTAGTATTTTCATTAATGAACCTTACTCTTTCCCCTCGCCTACCCTTAGACCACCTCCTTGGCTCCACGGAAGTTTCTCCTCCATTATCTGGAGTCCCTCTGGTATCCCAGTTACTCCCTAGCTCCTGCATATTCGAGAAAACATATGTCCCTTCACTTTCTGTGACTGGCTAACCTCACTTAACATAATGTTCTCCAGGTCTTCCCATTTTCTTGTAAATGATATAATTTTGTTCTTTTTTTATTGTCCAGTAGAATTCCATTGTGTGTATTTCCCATAGTTTTGTGATCCATTCATCTGTCGATGGACACCTGGACTGATTCCATAATTTGGCTACTGTGAATTGTGCTATGAACATGGGTGTGCATAGATTTCTGTGGTTCTTTGGTTTCAACCTCTTTGGAAAGATACTCAGGAGTGGCATAGCTGGATCATATGGTGGATCCATTCCCAGTTTTCTAAGAATCTCCACACTGATCTCCATAGCGGCTGAACTAGTTTGCAATCCCACCAACATTGTAAAAGAGTTCCTATCTCCCCACATCCTTGCCAACATTTATTGTTATTTGACTTCTTGATGATTGCCATTCTGATTGGGGTTAGCTGGAATCTCAATGTAGTTTTGATTTGCATCTCCCTAATTGCCAATGATGTTGAACACTGACATAAATAGAGTGAATAAATTAATAAACAAGGGAGAAGAGACAAATCTCTCAGTGTGTGTGTGTGTGGGGGTAGCTATGCGGTGGAGAAATCTGACGCACCCAACTAAATGACCAAGACCATTGACATCAGTTGCAAGTCACGCCAATGAGGGATACTCTTAATGTGATACAATAAAGTGGGCACCATACTTCTATGACCTTCTCCCCCTAAACCTGAAACCCCAGTTGCAGTTAAATCACAAGAAAGACATCAAACAAAGTCCCTGACCGGCACCCCTTAAGAGCATCAGGGAGCCGGCGTGTGATGCACGCCTGTCATCCCAGTACTTGGGAGTGAGACACGAGGACTGCAAGTTCGAAGCCAGCCTCTGCAATTCATATTCATTTGATAGTGAATTCACAGTGATATTTTTAATTCAAATTTAGGATAATTTACATAACTTCTTACTTTCCCTTTTTGCAGAAAATGTTGGTTTCTAAGGACATTAATGTACACTTCAGTTTTTTAAATTCTCAATATACATAGTTCAAAATAGTAAGAATACCAATCATTTGATACTACTAATAATGTGAATGCATGCAGCTTAAAATTTTTGTCAGTTTTCATGATTCTGGCTAATGAAAGCAAAAAGAAATGATAAAATTTTAAAGATCTCCCAAATAAAATAACGAATGAAGCTGACAATCATTAGTGTTAAAGACTGAAAGGTTGATGGCCAACTTTGTAATACAGTTAGGTTGACAGGATCTAAATTTGATGGTTAATTGCAATCACTAAAAGAGGGGTGCCAGGTCCATCCTCAGGTCTCCCGGTGGGATTGAATAGGAGGGTTCCTGGCACCATCAGTGAGGCAGTCTTGCCAAGAAAAATAAATATGGAACCCAAGTCTAGACCCAATTGTACAGGGAAAAAAAAAAAAGGAGCCGGGCGTGGTGGCACACACTTGTAATCTCAGTACTTGAGCTACACCCCCAGCCCTATTTTATGTTTTTTTAAATTTCGAAACAGGGTCTTGCTAGGTTGATAAGAGTCTCACTACTTGCTGAGGCTGTCATCGAACTTGCAATCCTCCTGTCTCAGCCTCCCAGGTACTGGAATTACAGGCTCCTGTCTCAGCCGCCCAAGTACTGGAATTACAGGTGTGCACCACAACACCGAGTAGAAAAAAATCAATCAATCTATCTATCTATCTATCTATCTATCTATCTATCTATCTATCTATCTATCTATATTTAGTACTGGTGATTGAACCCAAGGGCATTCTACCTCTGAGCTACACCCCTATTTTATTTTTATTTTGAAACAGTGTCCTCCTAGTTTGCTGACAGTCTCACTACTTGCTGAGGCTGTCCTTGAACCTACGATCTTCCTGTCTCAGCCTCCCAAGTACTGGGATTACAAATGTGCACCACCGTGCCTGGCTTGGAAATAGTTTTCAAAAATGAAAAATGGGAAGGGATGTGAGTGAGCTGTGGGAAAGGAAACGCACAGGAAATTCAGCAGACATGGGAGACAGCGGGCTCCCAGACAAATGGCTGAGTCGTGCCCTGCAGCCCTTGAGGCTGGGTTTATGAACTTGAACTTTATTCTATGGTTAGTGGAAAGCCCTGGGGCTGTGAAGCAAGGCAGAGCTATCAGGGCATGTCCTGGGGATACCCAGGGTGGTATGGCCCAGTGGGTACAGGCCAGGGGAGGTTGCAAGGCTGATCCAGGAGAGTTTAGGACAACACTAAACTAGGTGAAAAGTCATGGACCCCAACTAGGATGCTTTCACTCATCTGTTGGTGATCCATTGGTCATTTTGCTATCAGTAAGTATTTTCTGAACGACTGTGTGCCCAGCATTGTTTTTGGTGTGGGATTGGAGCAGCAAACCAGAGCGTCCAATAGCGTTCATGTCTGGATGGAGGCCATGAGGTGTTTTCTCTTTCCTGTCCATTCTCTTTTCCAAGAAATCCCCCCCGCACGTCCCCTCCCAAGGGACCTTGAATTCTCTGTACACTTAGACTATGGTCTGCAGTTCCCAGAGCTTTTCATGTGGCTGAGACCTAACAGAGTGAAGAAGTTAATCAATGAATACACGAAGCAAGGAGAGGTAAGAAGTGTCCCGAGTTAAAAGTCGCCTTTGGGGCAAGCCAGAGAACCCTGTTTGTTATTATTTATTATGGATATAAGCTGTTGGATGGGCCTCTCCTGTTTTCTTTCCTTTGGAGGAAGGCAGTTAATGAATTAGAAAAGACTGAGCCGGGCGTGGTGGCGCACACTTGTAATCCCAGCATTCGGGAGGCTGAGACCAGAGGATCCGGGTTCGCGGCCAGCCTCAGCTACCTAGTGAGGCACTCCGCAACTTAGTGAGACTCGGTTTCAAAAATAAAGAATAAAAAATAGGGCTGGGGGTATAGCTCGGAGGTAGAATGCCCCTGAGTTCAATCTCCAGTACCACACAAAAAAAAAAGAAAAGACAAAATAAGCCAGGCATGGTGGTATAGGCTTGTAATCCCAGTACTTGGGAAGCCGAGACAAGAGGATTGCTGATTTGCGGCTGACTCTCAGCAACATAGCAAGACTCTCAGCAACATAGTGAGACCTTGTTTCAAAATTTAAAAAAAGTAAATTAAATAAAATAGGGCTAGGGGTATAACTCAGAGGTAGAATGCCCCTAGGTTCAATCCTCAACACCAACTAACCAACAACCAACCAACCAACCAACCACCAAAACAAAACAAAGACCTGGGTGTGGTGGCATATGCCTATAATTCTAGTACTTGGGAGGCTGAGACAGGAGGATCACAGGTTTGAGATCAGCCTCAGCCACTTAGTGAGACTCTCTGCAACCTAGCAAGTCCCTGTTTCAAAACAAAACAAATAAAAAAGGATTAGGGGTATAGCTCAGAGGTAGAAGGCCCCTGGGTTCAATCCCTAGAACAGCAAGACAAAACAAAACAAAAGCCCACATTCCCTGGGTCACTGCAAAGATGTCCTGCGTGAAGGAAACAGGGCTGGCAAATCTTGGCTGGCCCCAGGTACTGCTGGCAGGAGGTCCTGCTACCCTTATCTGGATACTCAGTTTATCTCTAACAGCCTCTCTTCCTGGTTGGGAATGTCTGAAATCCTGCAGAGCTCAGCAGACCACACCTTGTTCCCACTGGCATCAATTTTGGGTGACTGGAAGGGGGTTGTCATTGTGCAGGAGAAGCAGTTTCAGAAGGCAAAGCAAGGAGGTTAACAGTGATGAAGTCTTTTGAAAGGTGTGTGTGAGGGGGGGGTGTGGGGAACGCAGGCAGGTTTCAGGAGAGGTGCCAAGACTGGATTGTGTCCTGGGTACCCATGTGTGGTAGTCAGTTTCCCATTACTGTAACAAAAACACCTGAAATAATCAAGTTATAAAGAGGAGAGGGTTATTGTGGCTCACAGTGACTGAGGGGGCCCGTTGCTTTGGACCTTTCACAGAACGTTCTGACGAGAGCTCGTAGCAGAACACACTGTTCACCCTGTGGCCAGGGAGAAAATGGGGAGGGGGGGAGGGCTCCCTGATCCCCTTCAAGGGCATGACCCCAGAAGACCTCCTTCGAAGCTTCATCTGCTAAAGTTTTCACCACCTTCCCATAGCACTATGGGCTGGGGGCCAAGGTTTTAACACATGCGCCTTTGTTGGACATTCCTGACCCAAACTACAGCACTGTTCATTTGCTCAAATCCAGTTGGGCCGCTTGGGCTGCTTATTTTGCACCGGGGATTAGAGCTGCTGCCTTACAGGCCACTGAGCACGAGTCCATTGTGTTTTGCTTTCTGGAAGAGTGGTTGGAGGGAGTTTGCACTGATGCATGGGCGATGGGAATCCACCCTCCGTGCAGGGAGCCAGCGTCTCTGGTCCCCAGTTTGTACATGCCTCTCCCTGCCCCACCTAGGTGCCCGAGGAGACAGTGAATCACAGCAGCGATAATGGGCTTCAGAAAAAGCAAATCCAGGCTGGAGGGCAGACTCCAGCAGTCTCACTGGAGACCCTCCAACAAACCTCTCGACGTCTCAGTTGCCCATGTTAACAGGGGAACAGATTGCAGGGGAATTACTCTTCGTGGTTGTGTTCCAGGAGAAACGTTAAAAAGTGGACACGAAGGCTGGGTATGGGCGCATGGTTGTAATCCCAGTACTTGGGAGGCTGAGACAGGAGGATCGCAGGTTTGCGGCTAGTCTCAGCTACTTGGTGAAGCCCTCCACAACTTAGCGAGATCCTGTTTCAAAATAAAGAATAAAAAATAGGGCTGGGGGTGTAGTTCAGAGGTAGAATGCTCCTGGGCTCAATCCTCTGTACTGCAAAAAAAAAAAAAAAAAAGGGAACCTGGAAACCCGGTATGGGTGCATACCTATAAGCCCAGTAATTGGGAGGCAGAGACAGGAGGATAGCAGGTTTGAGGCCGGCCTCAGCAACCTGGTGAGACTCTCAGCAACTTAGGGAGACTCTGTTTCAGAAACAAAAAAAATAAAAAAGGGCTGAAGGTGGGGGTTTATCTTGGAGGTACAATGCCCCCTGAGTTCAATCCCCAGTACCAAAGCAAACAAACTCAAGCTGACGTGAAAGATCTAGCTATTTCACAAGACCTCACCACCCAAAAGTTAGTCTCTTAAGAGTGCTGTGAACTAGGGAGGCAGGGAGACAAGTATTTGCTCTTCCTAGATTAGGAGCTGAGCCTTGTTTGGGCCTCAGGGAGCCTTAAGTGCACTAGTTTTATTTTATTTACCTGTGTCTTATTACATCTCCCCCTATTACATGGAGAGTGGTAGAGTCAACACTGAGGTGGTGTGCTGATGGATTGCCTAGATCAGAGCTAACGGGAGGGAGAGCTGTTGCCCCATTGTTTGTTTTCTCACAGATTTCCAACTTGGTAAACAACTCCTGGCATGTGTGTCAGGGGCTTCAGGCAGGGCGGTGTGCCTGTTCCCCAGCTGGGGGGGGGCGGGGGTAGCTACGGGGGTTCTCAGCCTCAGCTAACGAGTCACTTCTGGGACTGCTCATGTTCACCTGTCTCCTAGTAATCAACAGAAACTGTTGATTTGAAATTTTCAAGGGAAATCTACTACTGATTGTGAGCCTTGGTTTGAATTACTTATTTGTTTGTTTTGTGGCACTGGGGATTGGACCCATGGGACTTTTACCTCCAACCTCCAACCCCCCACCCCCACTCCAGCCCTTTATATTTTTATTTTGAAACAGGGTCTCACTAAGTTAATGAGGCTGGGCTGGAACCTCTGATCCTCTTATCTCAGCCTCTCAAATACTGGGGTTACAGGTGTGTACTGCCATGCCCAGCTCGGATTTATTATTTTTTTAAGATTTCTTTATTGACGCATTATGATTATCTGTAACAGTGGGGTTCATTGTTACGTTCTTATATGCACATCACATAATTTGATCAATTTCATTCCCCAGGACTTCCCCCTTTACTTTTTCTCCTCCTGCCCCTGTTCTGCGGGTCTTCCTTTCTTTTTTTGCAGTACTGGGGATGGAACCCAGGGGCATTCTACCTCGGAGCTATACCCCCAGCCCCATTTTTTATTCTTTATTTTGAAACAGAGTCTCACTAAGTTGTGGAGGGCTTCACTAAGTAGCTGAGGCTGGCTTCGAACCTGGATCCTCCCTTTCGTTTTAATGAAATCCTCTTTTCATTCTTTTTCTCTCTCGCGCTTCCACATGTGAGAGAAAACACACAGCCCTGGACTCTCCGAGGCTGGCTCATTTCACTTCACACCGTGCTGTCCCGCTCCACCCATTTTCCTGAAAATGACCTAATTCTGTTCTTTCTGAGTAAAACTCCCACATCACATTGCAGTTCTCCATCCGGATGTCTGTGGACAGTCGCCTCGACTGCCTCCATAACTTGGCTCTTGTGAATTGCACTGCTCTGAACATGGGTCTGAGTGTGTCCTAGTGTTCTGAGTGATTCTTTGGGATAAATGTTGAGGAGTGGCAGATCTTTTTTTTTTTTTTTTCGATACTAGGGATTGAACTCAGGAGCATTCTACCTCTGAGCTACACCCCCAGCCCTATTTTTTATTCTTTATTTTGAAACAGGGTCTCACTAAGTTGCAGAGGGCCTCACTAGGTAGCTGAGGCTGGCTGCGAACCTGGATCCTCAAGTGTGCACCACCATGTCCAGTTGGCGGATCTTAATAGAGACAATTTTATCTACCAATGAAAATTTACGGTTCTAAACGTAAAACTGCTTCATGTAGTAGTAATTTAAAAATTAGCTGTCAGCCAGGGGTGGTGGCGCACGCTTGTAATCCCAGTACTTGGGAGGCTGAGACAGGAGGATCGAGGGTTTGTGGCCAGCCTCAGCAACTTAGTGAGGCCCTCTGCAACTTAGTGAGACCCTGTTTCAAAATAAAGAATAAAAAATAGGAGCCAGGCGTGGTGGCGCACGCTTGTAATCCCAGCATTTGGGAGGCTGAGACCGGAGGATCCGGGTTCGCGGCCAGCCTCAGCTACCTAGTGAGGCACTCCTCAACTTAGTAGTGAGACCCTGTTTCCAAATACAGAATAAAAAATAGGGCTGGGGGTATAGCTCAGAGGTAGAATGCCCCTGAGTTCAATCCCCAGTACCGCAAAAAAAAAAAAAAAAAAAAAAAAAAAAAAAAAAAAAA
>PVLC010027347.1:0-21998 GCA_004027655.1 Graphiurus murinus
CTCCAAGTGACAACTCCATTTTCTCCCCGCCTCTCCCTCCTACCCCTGCCAGACAGTATTCTGAATGTAGCTTTTTGAAAAACTATGAGGTTTGGTCTTGGGAGTTATTTAGAACATGTTTCCATTATCTATGGATGTTCAGCAAACTATTTTAAAACTCAGTGGCTTAAGCTGGGCATGGTGGCCCACACTTATAATCCTAGTACTTGGGAGGCTGAAACAGGAGGATCACAGGTTTGAGGACAGCCTTAGCAACTCAGTGAGATGCTCAGAAACCTAGCAAGACCCTGTTTCAAAATAAAAAGGGCTGGGAGTGTAGCGGGCAGATAGAATGCCCCTAGGTTTAATCCCCGGTACCACTAAACAACACCAAACAACAAAAATAACAATAGTAACAGAAAACAAACAAACAACAACACCTAAACATACACTTATGTGATTTAAAATGACCCCCATTCCATTTCTTCATGCTTCTGAGGGTCAGGAGTTTGGAAGTGGAGTCAGTGAACCATTTGCATGTGCTCCATGATGTCTGGTTTTGGCTAGACAGTCTCATGCAGCTAGGGGCTGGCTGGGGCAGCTCAGTCGTGTCTCACACTTGCGTGCTGGTTATAGCCACTGACTGAGTTCTCTGGTTCCCCTCTATGTGGTCTTTTCATGGGGCTGGCTTAGGATTTTTTTTTTTAATAGGATGTGGCCTTGTTGTTGGCTTTACTACATGGTGTTTGCCTTCTTCCAGAGGAAGTGGAGGGTGCTGGTCCATAGACCTGTAATGGCAGAGTCACTCTGCCACACCCATATTGAATTAGGCAAGCCCTATGGTCAACCCATATATATCCAAGGGGCAGAGAGAGAGAGAGACATCGCCTTCTGATGAAAGTGGCACATGTGTCACAGTAGGGGAAGGAATCATCAATGCAACCATCTTTGGAAATGGTCTTTCCCCTGAAGGAGACAGGCTGACTTCAATTTACACTTGGGTGAAAGATCAATAAGCACTCACAAAATATCTGCAAACTCTTTGACACTCTCCTCCATTGAGAGGTGATCCTCTCTCCTTGTGTCTGAGTTGGTGATCGGCTGTTCAACAGAATGTGGTAGAAGTGACTTGGGGTGGCTTAAAAGGCGAGGTCATAAGAGCCAAACAGTTTCTGCCTGGTTCTTTTGGGACTCAGACTCTGGGGGAAGACAGGGGCCATGTGAGAGTCTGACTACCCCATGGCCACCTTTCTGGAGAGACACAGTGGAGCCCCCACCAGCACCCAGCATCGCCTGCCCCACACACGTGTCCATCCCAGATGTCCAGACCTTACAGCCTCCATATAATGCGGGGCCATTGGACACCCTGTGCAACTCCACGAGAGACCCCAAATCACAACTGCCCAGACCAGTCCACCCCAGATTTCTGAACCACAAGGTAGTGAGTAAAAGAATATGGTTATCTTAAGCCATTAAATGTTGAGGAGGTTTGTTATGCAGCAACATTACAGAACCCTTCAGAAACTTCCTGGAGGTATTTCTATTTGAGGAACCAAAATTCAGCAGCGAAGTAAAAATGCAGGTAGTGGGGGAAAGAGCTTTGAGATGAGTGGGGTAGAAAGTAGTCTGACTGGCTCAGAGTCTAGCTTCCCTGCGAAGCTCCTGCTTTTCACAGACTCTTCCCCCATTCCCCCATTATGAACCCAGAGGCAAGACACTTCACTTTCCTTTCCGAGTCCAGTGCCCTCATCTGAACACAGGGATATAAATACCTCCTTGGGTTCCCATGAGGTTGCATTCAAGAAATCACCTAGCATGTTGCTTGCCGTGTAAGGGCCCAATGACTTACTGAACGTGAACCTGAGAACGTGCTCATCCAACATTTACTAAACAACTAGTTAGTAAAATCTTGTGTTAGGTGCTGGAACTCGGAGTTCTCAGGACCGGAGATTGTCTGTATTTCTCGAGTATTTTATATCCACCTGCAGTACATGCAAGGCCTCCTCCAACTTGAGCGTGAGGACCAGGGCAGAGAGTCATGGCTTAGGGGTGGGAATTTCATTCCTGACTATTAGCGTCCTCTGGTCTCCTATTGAAAAGATGTCCAAGAAGCACAAGACCTAGAAGGGCCTAGGAGTTCCATGTCAGGAGATGTTTAACCCAGTGATTAGGAGCTTGGGGATGTGGGGGCCGAATGGTAGGGCCCAAATCCCAGGTTTCCCACTTATTAGCTAATTGATCTTGGGCAAGCTATTTAACCTCATCAGTGAAATGGTGATAGTGCTAGTGACTAAACTCATGTGATTATTGTGACTCTTCAAGCTGAGTGTCAGGAACCTCCTAGCTTTAGTCTAGGCCGGCCCAGCTCTGAGGATAATGATGCTATTGTCATATTATCATTTTCATTACACTTGTCCTTGAAAACTCAGCACAGACGTGTGCAGTGTGTTGTGGGCCAGGTTGGTAAGGCCTTGAATAAGTCGGGCTGGGGGCACAGGCGTTTTGTCCTGTGGATGAAGAGGAGTTTTGGAAGCTGGAGAATGGCAGCCTCAAGCTCCTTCTCCCTCCCTCCCTCCCTTCTGCTCCCTCTGCCCTTGTTTTCTCATTTCCTCTTCTCTTTCCTCTGTTAAGATGACGACAGTATGTTCAAGTTGTGCAAATCAAAGGAATAGATTAGAAACAGGAGAATGAATGTGCTTAGCAGACCCAGGAAATCTCCAGTGGATTGGAATTGATTACCCAGAGGGTAACACGCAAAATGATCATTTTTTCTGCATGTGGTGAATGAGGGGAATGAAATAGAAGATTGGAAGCACCTCTCCAGTCCAACCCCCCAATCCCATAAGTTTTCTCCAGGATGGAATGGAGTCACGGGGTGAACAGGCACAAGTGGGCCAACTCGTGGCAGTCTCTTTTTGGAAGGGTTGGTGGCAGAGGAAAACCAGGACGTTTTTCAGCATGCATAACCACTTCTTTTTCATTTGGAGAGAAGACTGCCTGTCCTGGAGATGCTGGGACCTTGGGAAGTCATGTGGTTGAAGGGATGGATGGACTGATGCTTCACATAGGAGGTCACTGAGGCCTGTAAACACACACTGATGCCTCTCCCAGATGAGAAAGGACCTCTGCAGGTGGATTCTGTGTGGCCCCACAGGACCCTGTTGTCATGTGGGCTGGTTTCTGTGCTCTGAAACTAAGCAGGATTTAACAGGGCCCAAAATTACTTCCATTTTTGGAGAAGTTGACTGCAGGCTGGGTGCTGACTGGAGAGTACCTTGTAGGCCAGGGGCCTCTGGGTTCTGTTTGTAATTCATTTTAGATTGGCTGTGGGAACCCGGCTTTAGTGAACTAGGCACCAGGAGGGATGAAATCGCCATCGCAGTTAAGCAGCTTATCTATCCATCTGAAAGGGCAAGATTCTGATTTCTACCTGCTGTTCACCATCTTTTTTTTTCATCATGAAGGTTGAAATTTATTTGAATAAAGAGTGAAACCAAAATGAGCTGCCATTCTATATGATACCTTGGCATATATTAGAAGAAATCACCCCTTCAAGACATAGGTAGCTCATCAAGCTCATTACTTAGGAGCAAGCAAGGCCTATATTTTACCCTTCTAATCAGTCCCTGGTCAGGGAGAATTTGTGCAGTGCTCAACCAGATGTGGCATCCCTGCATGAAAGGGAAAGTCCATAAAAATAGACCAAATCCGTCATTTGGGGGAGGGTGTGGCCCTGGGTGTCTGTATTCCTGGGTCCTTTGGATCCTGAGACCTATTTTCTCAAGCGATGGTTCTCAAACTTGAGCGTGTATAAGACTCTTCAGGAGGGATGGTTGAAGAACACAGATTGCTAGTTCCCACCCACAGTTTATGATCTGAGATGGGGTCCAAGATTTCTAGCTTCCAAAGTGATGCTGATATTCTTGGTCTGGGAGTCACATTTTGAGAACCATATTTTTCTGGAAACTAATGTCCCAACCCAGAATGTTTGCAGGCAGTAGCTACTTGGCTTGTTCACCACAGCCAAAGATGTTTTCATTTTAGCCCCAAATATATGGTCTCACTGAAACTTTTGGGAAGGGGTTCTAACGAAAGCCCTTTTCTCAGCAGCTCCTTATACTCTAGGAGCCCGGTGGATGATGAACTTGGGTGGGTCTGCAGCATCCCAACCGGCACAGAGTGGAATGGAACTGGTTCTCCTTCTCCAAACGCCTCAGGTCCTTCATGCATTCTCTCCCAGAATCTTGCTTCTTGGATGGAAACCTCTTCTGCTTGATTTGTCTAGAGAGATACTTTTTTATAGTCTGCGGAAAATATGCTCTGCTATTTTTTGGTCAAAGTATATAAAAAAAACAAAGCCTAGAGTTTGTGTTAGGAAATTGTGCTGATACAAATTAGTACCCAGACAACTTAAAACACATACACCCACACCCCTGCAAACACATACGTGACACCCACACCCATGCAAACACATATGTGACACCCACAGCCACACTCATGACAACACATATGTGACACCCACATGCATGCAAAAACACATGGCAACCCCCCCATCCATGCAAACACATACATCAACCCCTCCGCCCATGCAAACACACATGACACCCACATCCATGAAAACTCAGACATGACACCCACACCCACACACTGCTAACACACAGATGACAAACTCCCTCACAATCATGCATCCCCCACCCAGGCAAACACACATGACACCCACACTGATGCAAACACACAGAACACACCCCTCCCCTCAAAAAACTGTGCAAACACACACAACATAGCTTCTTTGCAGACATCTCTGCATCAGGCTGAATGAATAACGAGCTGTGTGAGCATTTACAACAGAGTCAATGAAATTTGGACTCACTGGAATTTGGTTATCGGCATTATGTTGTTCCCTCTGGGCCATCAAGGAACGAAACTGGGACACTCGTTTTTGGAGCTGCTGGAGCTTGGAGCTCCTCTGTGGTCTTGGCCGTGGCTTGGCAGGCTTTCAGATGCAGATGGCTTTCCCACTGGCCCTCCCAGGACCACAGGACATTTTTTAAAAGGTTGACCACCAAGTCACCACGTCTCGTTAGTAGCAGCATTTATTTTATCTGTGAGAATAACTGTCCTTCTTAGCTTCTCAATTTGTCACCTGTGCAGTGATTTATTGCCTTCCAAAGCTGCAGTAATTGTATAATGATGCAAAAATAATGACAAGCCATTCTGATAAACTTTATTACCTGCAGCATCTTGCATTCAAACTGCATTCCAGCATGTACTGTGGGACTCCGGAGCACAACCACAGGACTGACAGCCACAGGGAGGAAAGCGACTCAGGTCTGAGGAAAGGAAGAGGAAAAAAAATGGGAATCGAGACTCCTGAGTGGAGCTGGAGAGGAACTGGGCTGGCATGAGTGGGTTCCATTTTTTAGCTCATACTACCTACATTTGTATCTCTCCAGTGCTGTATTTACTTAACCCTTTTAAATTGGCAATATTGAATTAGCTCTATTGAACAGGCTTTAATGAAACATATGTTCAAAATAATGTATATAAAAAGTGTGTGGGTAGAGCTTCCACTTTTATCTTCAACTCTCTCCTTTGAAGGCTTTCCTATTTATTATTTATGTATGTATGTGTTTATTTATTCATTCGCTTTTGCGGTACTAGAGATTGAACCCAGGGCCATTCTACCTCTGAGTTACACCCACAGCCCTATTTTATTTATTTATTTTTTGAAACAGGGTCTCACTAAGTAGTTGAGGATGGCTGTGAACCTGTGATCCTCTTGTCTCAGCATCCAAAGTACTGGTATTACAAGTGTGCACCACCACGCCCAGCACCTTTCCTATTTATCAAACGATCAAGCTTTCAGGGGTGGCCTGGGCTCAGCCATACCTTCTCTTGGGGCAGAGGAGTGAAGCACCACATTGCATTCTAGTGCTGGGGTATAAATGACTTAGAAGGTGATGTTACAGTATAATTTTTGGATTTACTTCTCATTTTGGAAAAAAAAAGTACAAGAAGATAAAAAGCCCTTCATGTAGAATTGAGCAATGAGAGACAAAATTGTAGCCAAGTAGATCTGGTACGAGGTCCTTATAGTTACCAGAGCTTACCTAATTTGGGTCTGTGGTTTCAGAAAAGGTCTCCCATTTACTTTCCTGAACCAAAGAGTAATGAGTCTTCTTGCACAGCTGACTGTACAACCTCCTGTCTGCTTCATGGTGGCCTGCCTGTGCTGGCAGGCTTTAATGAAGTGTTCTCTTGGGATTGCACCAGTGGGCATGGGCCAGGTCATCATCCTGAGATGGGGCCTTGGCAGTGATGACTGGAAGAGACTGTATCAGAATGCTGATGTTGCTAGTACCAACCGATGTCCACTTCTCTCATCTGTGCAGCTCATAGTTGGACTACAACTCCCAGCCTCTCTTGCAGCTAGAAGGGGCCATGTGTCTTGTTCTGGCCAATGGCGTATAGGCATTTCCAGGACTGGCCATAATATGTCCTATGCTTCTTAGTCTACCTTCTCTCTTTTTCTACCTACCACTCGAGGAGGCATGGCAACAAGATTTTTAAAAGCTGGATGGAAGCAGTCATTGAGGGCTGAGTCATTGCCAGGGAGAGGGGCTCTGAAGAATCTACTGGACTGGTGTCAAAGAGAAATTATTTTCATGTAAAAGCACAAGATTTCAGAGTTAATTCACTATCATGGTGTACTCTGCCTTATTCTGAGTCCTTTCATCTGAGAATCCATTTAAGAGGGTAGTCCTATGCCCAAAGCAATGTGGTGGATTCCTGGAAACCGGCCAAAGTCTTTCTGGTTGGCCAGGGCTTTATTTTCCTCTTTGGAATCCTCAAAATTGGAAAACCCCACATCTCAGTGTGAGATTCAAACGGTCATGACTTCAACTCTAGAGTTGGAGACCCCTAGATGCTTCTAGGGAGACTGTGATTCCAAGCCAGGGGCTAGAACACAGTTGCTGCATACTTGGCTTAAGGAAAATCCAGGTGGGCAATGGGCTCGAGGTTGTGTAATTGTGCATCAGGGTCCCAGCTGCCACAGACTTGGGAGCTGCTTCTTGCCAAGTGCTCAGGAGATGTCTTCACTAGGCACATGTCTTCTGATGCCTGAGCCACACCAAACCAGAGCCCTGGGTGGACAGCTGGCCTTCATGGGGCTGGCTGGGGTCTGTGGGTGGCTCCACCTGGCTTCTTCACCATCTAGCATGGTGGCATTGGGCTTTGGGTCCTTGCTAAGCTTATTCCTAGAACCAAAGGAGTAAAAGTGCTCTGCCTCTCCTAACCTGCAGTTGTTCTTGCCTAGCTCAGAAGCTTTCCCTACTCGCAGGATGGCAGAGCATCCAGCCTTGTTTCAGTGGTTGAGCTGGGATGGGGCGGTGCAGGGGGCAGGAAGGCATGCAGACTGCAGCACAGCCTTTTTTCACTCACTACCATGTTTCCATCTGGATGTGTCCTGCACTCTGGGGGTATTTGTAGGCTCCTAACAGTATTATTGAACTGGGAGATACACTTGGGGAAGTGTTTGCTACCTCAACATTTTGGCTACATCTAAACAAGCTGGGGATTTACTGAGGTCAGCAATGGGTGGATGATCAATACAGCATTTCAGATAAAACTCCATTTTTGCCTCCAGCAAATTCCCAGCGTTACTTTGCCTTTGTAAACAACATCTTAAGGAATGCTGATTGTAAATCATCTGCGGTGCACCTTTACACCTCTCATGCTATAGGTTCCTCTTGATAATTTTGTACAGAAGGCAAAAAGGAATCCTTGAACCCATGAAGACTCTGAAGCCCAGAGGACCAAATTGACTCACCTAAGGTCACGGTGAGTTTGCGCGGGGTGGATTAGGAACCCAGCATCCCCACTCCTGTCCTTGCCTGGCATAGTCTCCAGCACCTAAGTTGGCTGTGGGCTCAGAAACTTCCCTGACTTGGGTCTGTGCTCCTGTTGTGCCCATAATGAGCTTCCCAGTGGGCAAGTTGCAGGCAGACACATGTCCGCTGATGCTAACGGGGCTGAAGGCTTACCTCACCCACTGTCTGGGCAGGCTGGCAGGCAATCTGATTTTCCTCTGGACCTAATTACCTGGGAAGAAAAGAACATTTCACTGTAAAGCCATTGTACTGCCCTCCATACAGCCTGCAGGCAGATGTAGGCTGAGGATGGGTTTTGCCCAGAAAGGAAAAGACCCCATAGGCATGGCCCACTGCAGGCATGACCTAATGCTGACTGCCTGGGCTCAGGACGTCAGCTCTGCAGCTGTCCCAACAGCCTGAAAGACACATCTTCAGGGGAGCTGAAGCCGGTGTGGCAAAGGACTTGGTGATGAATCAGGAGGAGCTGGAGAGCTCCTGGGGACACTCAGTGGAAGCAGAGTTGAGGACTGGCCTGTGGGATCCAGGACCTCGGTGACAGGTGTCTCCTTAGGGGTCCTCTTGTCTAAGCCTCATAGACTTCCCAGGGCAGCCGGCGTATTCCTATGTTGGTGAGGCTTCGCCAGGCACATCCCAGGCAATGGCTCCTCCCCTGGAGAGTGAGGGCTGGGACCCCGTTTCATACCTGAAATGACTGTCCTTATCCCAAGCTACACAAGCACCTTTTGGAAGCAAAGAGAGAGGAATTATTGAGCAACAGGGGCAGGTGCCACAGCAGGTCAGGAACTGCACAGAGGGCAAATGCTTTGACTAAGCTCTTGTGGAGGAAGAGGGCAGCTGTGGAAAGCAGGTAGCCAGGAACACACTTTTACCCTACCTAGGGCTAGGGTCTGCGTGCAAGTCACTTAGATTCAGCTCAAACTGCAGCCAGTTCCTAAGTTTACAAGATCCGACGAAGTTTTCAGGAATTCGATGAACTGATTGATAATTTTTGGTGACTTCCAATTGACCACAGTAGAAAAATTTGCACCACCCAAACTGGTCATGCCTCCAGGAGCCAGTTGTTAAACATTTACCAGCATGGCGGCACAAAGTAGGGTTGCCCTGCAGGTGGCTTTTTCTTAGCCCGATGCTAGCAATCTCGAGATTTTGCTGGGACTTAACATTTACACCAGTGACTTCCAGGTGACCTCGCTCCTGATTTGGTGTGACCTACCCAAGTTCTCTTCTCTTCTCGGCTCTGGCAGGTGTGTGGCAGGCCACCACCGCCTACCCTGCAGGCTGAGGATTCTGTGTCCTCTCACTTAGGAGAGAGGCCAATCGACCTTCAGGTGACGGCTGCTATTCCTCTTGGTGCTGTTTGCCAGACACGAGCCTCCGGCTTCCCTCGATCCTCTTCCCATGTGAGTGTTTTCTCCACCCAGGCCCTGTAGTGACCGCCACCATCTGCTCACTCCTCTCCCTTGCTCCCAGGGCGGGCCCTCCGCTGGGCCAGCATACGTTGCCCTGGAGCCCACCGCGCTGCAGGGCAGCTAGCGGGATTTTGCTGCATTTTGGGATTTATTTATTAACTTTTAAACTTTAAGGGCTTATCTGATGTAACAGATGGTCCCTGAGTTAACTCCCTTCTCTCTGGTTCCCATCAGACCATGTGTCCCCCTGGGGGCACGGTCCCAGGTGCTCTCCACAAGGACCGGTGGAGGAGGCATTGCTCTTAGCTCCAGTTTTGCTGAGAAGGAACAGCAGGCAGTTGTGCAGTTAGTGAAAGGAGTTCCACACCTTCTGCTTTGTTTTAGAGCCCAGAGCCATAACAACTGCGCACAGGGCCCCAGCTGCAGGCTCTGTGGAGGAGGTGCTGCTGTGCGGTCAGGAGACAGGTGGAGCTTCTGACCTGCCCTACACCTGCAGTTTTGAAAGCTCTCGGTGACCAATGGGGTCTGGTGTTGCAAAGAAGTTTCAAAGGTGGTTTTGCTGTGTTGAGATGGGCGCTGAGCAGAAAAGAGATCCTCTAGACGTAGCGCTGGCATTTTGCATTCGTTTCCTACGGCAGTCATCACAACAACAACAAAGTTGGGATTCACAGACGGTTTCTTATAACAAAAGGCTATTGTCTTAGGGTTCTAGAATCCACAAGTCCAACATGGAGATATCAGCAGGGTTGGCTTCTCCTGAAGCTGTGATGAAGGATTGGTTCCAGGCCTCTGCCCTAGCTCTGGGGGTTTGCTGGTGATCTTTGGCACTCCTCCGCTTCTAAGAGCATTGCTTCATCTTCTAGGGTTTTCTCCCTGTGTATCTGAGTCAGCGTCCAAATTCCCCCTCCCTTTTTTAAGGATGCCAGTCATATTGGATTAAGGCTGCCCTAAGGATTTCATCTAATTTAATTATTAAATTTTCAATGATCCTATTTCTTTCTTTTCTTTTTTTGTGGTACTGGGGATTGAACTCAGGGGCATTCTACCTCTGAGCTACACCCCCAGCCCTATTTTTTATTCTTTATTTTGAAACAGGGTCTCACTAAGTTGGGGAATGACTCACTAGGCAGCTGAGGCTGGCTGCGAACCCAGATCCTCTGGTCTCAGCCTCCCAAATGCTGGGATTATAAGTGTGCACCACCACACCCGGCTAATGATCCCATTTCTAAATAAGGTCACATTGTAAGATACTGAGGATTAGGACTTCAAAATAATTTTAAATACAATGCAACCCATAACAGTTTTTTTTTTAAATATTATTAGCTCTCAAACTGAAGAAAAGCTATTTAAGGAAAATCTTTGCTTTTTTCATTTCTTGTCCTTTTTTTTCACTGCAACTTTGATCAAAATGAGGTAGACAGGTGTTCTCTTGTCTGAACTGATTGACATCTCTTAACTGTCATGAGAAGCAGGTCCCCAGTCATCTAGGAACATCCTCCTTAAATCCCTCTGGACTTCCTCACAGGTCGGCCCCCCTAGGGTGGGGTGAAAGCACTTATATGGGTGAAGCTTTTCCTTCTCCGGTGCTCTGAGCTGAGTCCCTCCTACATCCCAGGGTTTTCTTCTTTAGTGAGTTTTATTTTGATTCTACTGTTCTGAATAGCCCGTGCTCTGCAGGCAGAACACCCAGCACTTGAGGAGATGGTGTGGTTAGTACTGTGGGAGCTGGTGCAACCAGTGACTGCTGCTGATGGGCCTTGAGAAACTATGTCCTGCTGGGTGTGATGGATTACACCTGTAATCCTAGTACTTGGGAGGCTAAGACATGAGGATCACAAGTTCGAGGCCAGCCTCAGCAAGTAGCTGAGACTCTCAGCAACCTAGCAAGACCCTGTTTCCAAATAAAAAATAAAAAGGGCTGCTGGGGGTGTAGCTCACACCCATGCCCCTGGGTTCAATCCCTAGCACTGCCCCCCCCCAAAAAGAAGCTTCTCCCTAAGTGGCCCAGCTCCAATGGTGGAACAAACTTGGCCACTTTGAGGAAGGACCAGAAGCTGGGACTGGGTGGGGAGGCTGGCTCCCATCCTGGAGGGTTACGGGGCTGAGGGGGCCAGGAAGGAGAGGGAGCTGCTTACCTCTGGGGTGCTGCCCCTCTTGGGGACATCACTGCAGTGTCCTCTCTCAGGGACTTGCTTTAAGGCCTTGGCTAACCCTGCAGAACTGCCCCTTCCCACCAGCCGACGGGCTCTTTCCATCACAGGAAGAAAGCCTTGGGGGCCACACGGTGACTCCCCAGCTCAACAGGAGACTAAATTTTTTCTCCTTAACTCTCTGAATATTTCCACTCGACCTCATCATTTATTCATCCGTTTCTTCACTCATCCAGGGAACAAGACTGGCCCAAAAGGAGGTGGGCTGGGGGGCAGGGGAGAATGTTCTGGACAAAGAGACAAAGGGTCAAAGAGTCTAAGGTGGTAGAGAACATGGCATGTGCCCCAAAGGAAAGGAGGTGGGTCTGGCTGGAGGGTGAGGTGAAAGGTGTGGGTATGAGAGAGAAAGTGGGGAATCTTGGCCCCACATAAGGATGGTCCATGCCAAGAGGACTGGACTCATCCTGAGAGCACTGCAGGGTCTTAAGTCGGAGAGTGACACAGGTGGAAGATCCCTTTGGAAATAATCATGGTGCCTTGCTCAGGTGCGGGGAAAGGGGACCTATGTGCCACGTGTCAAAGGTGAGGGGTGAGGTAGATAGAAGAATGGGGGAATCAGGCAGAAAGGAGACAAACAGAGAAGGAAAGAGGAACTGTAGCTTTAAATTTACAAACCTCCATGATCACCTGCCCCTTCACTCTGAAGGCCTGTTTTCCTCCAAGCCTGAATTCGTCAAAGGTCTGGTAAATCTTAGAGCTCTGTAAGTCCAGTTAATTGGTCTGTATATATTTTCTTAGCCCATAGAATGTATTTTAGAGTGATCAGAAATCTAGAGGAAGATATCGTTCAAAGCCTAATGATAGGGGGTTATAGCCTAAGTGTGATCCATCAACCAGATAACATCAGCCTGAAGATTCTGAGAAGAACCAGACCACCATCCGTGCTCTGCGCGCCAGGATCAAGCTCACCACCCCTCGTGCTCACCATTTACAAAGTTTTCTATAAAGAAGAGCCATGCTGCCCAGAGGCATCTCTTTGCTGCTCTCTCTAATTCTGGACATGGCCGGCTGTGACGGTTAGTCCGGATTGCCCACTTACTTGACTGGATCATGAAATACCTAAGATGGTGTGACGTTGGGTGTGTTGATGTGATGCTTGGCTTTCGTGATGGTAGACTGAAGGGGAAGTTCTGCCTCGATGGGGGCGGCACTGTTCTGAGAGGCGCAGGACCTGGATAAAAAGGAGAAAGCTGTGTGAAGGCATGCATGGTTCTTCCTGAGAAAAGCACATCTGCTCTCGATGGGAATATTGGCCTTCAGCTCTTCAAACTGGACTCTCACCACCATTTTTTCCAGAGTTTCCTGCCCTTTCCATCTTGGATTGGGACTGCCTTATTGGCTGTTCCTATCCTGAGACTCCAATTCTTGGACCGCTCAACCAGCTGCTGGTTCCTCTGGCTCTCCACGTGCAAGTGGCCACTTGGGACTACACTGCTTTGGACTATAAACTGATCTGATGAGTTGCCTTTTACCCTATACAGATCCTGTGAGTTCTGTTACTCTAGCGAACCCTGACTAATATACCCACGTTCTCCCTTGAATGTGTATTTCTTATTTCCCTAGATAAGCCTGTATGTGGCTCCTCTCTTTCCCAACCTGTGTCTGCTCCACTACAGTAAGGTGGAGACTGATTGCGATGGAGGTAAGTTTAGATCAAAAGATGATTTAAGGGCTTGTTAATCCAAATGTTCACTTACTGGTTCCCGAGTGTCCTCTCTGGATTTGTGGGGGGCAAGTGGAATGAGAGGGGGTCACTGCGCCAGAGTCCTTGGAGCTGCTCTGTCTTCCCTTCATTGCATGAAGAAGCTGTTGGGTTGATCTGCTCTAGGCAGAGGCCTGGGCATTTTTCTCGTTCTGTAAAAAGCACCGGGGATCAGGAGGCTGTCAGCTGCGGTTCCTGCTTCACAAGCAGAGCTTTGTTTGAAGAAGTTTCAGAGTGCAAAAGTCAGACGGAATACAATGGAGACACAAAATGAAATTGCTCTTTACAAGAAAAAACAGGTGCAATAAAATGGTAATACACTTGTTTGAACTCGGGCAAACGTCCTGAGGATTTCGAAAGGCGACTGAGTAGGTTAAGCAAAGGTGGAGTTAGAAACGGGGAGAAGGAAGGCTGGTCAGGAAGGTTTGTGGGGACAGGGGGTGCATCCCCCCCTGTGTGGTTGGGAGGTGTGGATTGCACAGACTTGATGGGAAGACTCTGAACACCAGTTGAAAACCCAGCCGGGGACAGAGGCTGTGCAGGGGAGCAGGAACCGCTTTCGTCCCTCCCCACTCCAGCTCTGTCCTCTGTGCCCCTTTGCTTGGCATTGTCTTTATAGTCAGACATGGCCTTGTGGTCAGTCTCCTCTCCAGTGGCTTTCCAGATACCTCACAAACCCTCACAAACAGAGAGATCAGGGGAGAGAGGAGCGAGATACAGACCTTTCCACACACTACACCATCTGCAAAGTGGGAGCATCCCTCCCTGAAATAGGACTCTCTAATATTGGTCCAGGCTCTCTCCAGTGACCCGGGTGAGGGCTTTATGCCAAGTCAGTTGTTTGTTAAAAGCTATTCATTAAAAGCCTCCTAGATTTCCTTATTGCTATAGGACTGCGCTGGCCTTCAAGACCGAAGTCAAGAACTGGCAGTTTTCAGGTGTGGAGTGTTTTGTTCAACTCAAATGGCGCAATGTATTTATTTATTTTAGTCTAAATGCCTTTAAACAGAGCGAGCACCTGCCGGTTAATCACAGTCATCTGACACTCTGCTGCTCCTTTGCTTGCAATTCGAGGGAGAAGAGACCTCTGTGGATGAAAGAGTCGCGTCCCTTCGATTCGCGGTGTGAGTCAAGGTTCTGGGCAGAGTGCCTGGGACGGCCGCTGGTGCCCAGGAGAGCTGCGGGGAGAAGCCGGGAGGCTGGGAGGCAGCACATTTGCTCTCTGAAGTCAGAATGGTTAAAGAACCATTGAACTTCTGCTTGCGCTTGACGAGGCGGCTTCTATTTGTAAGGGCTTTGGACTTTGGTCCCCAGACAAGTTGGAGTTTATAGAGGAAATAAGTGATTGGAATGACTAAAGAGGATGCTTTCAAGATGAATTTCCAGTGTTGGGTCTAAAGTGAGGTGAGGCAGGGTGGAGGCCGATTACTCAGCCTGGAGAGTCTCTTCTAAGCTGACTTCATCCTTCCTCTGAATCATTCTCGCTTTTATTCTAATCTGAGGAGAGACAAGGGCTGTTTTTTTTGAGCAATTAATGGGGTCTTACACTTCCTCTCCCTTTATTCATTCAGTCATTCATTAAACACGCGTTTGTTGAGCACCTGTTGTGTGCCAGACACTGTCCCAGATGCTGGAGACTCAGCAGGGAATGAACCAAACATGAATTCTTGCCCCCAGGGAACCTACATTCCACCACATATGTAATGGCGGATAAAATAAAGGAGTAAGTTAGGTGGTATGTTAGAAGAAGATAACATGCTCTGGAGAAGATGAACAGCTGTGGGAGTGGGGTGGGCCTGCCGTGCAGCGGGCAGGGGAGTCTGTGATTGTAACTAGGGTAGTCAGAAAGGACCTCGTAGAGATGGCACTGAATGCAAGACCCGAGAGAAGGAGGGGATGGTAGTGTAGCCATTGGGCCGGGGCATTCCAGGCAGAAGGGTGACTCGTGCAAAGGCCCAGAGGGGGCAGGACTAGGTTGGCTCTGTCTGACCTGGCTGGTGGGAGGGATAAAGGAAAGAGGAAAGTAGGCTGGAGAACAACTGGGGAGGACCATGCAGGGCCTTGCGGGTATTGTGTGAATTTAGGCATTTGCTCTGAAGAGCACAAAGCCACACCTGGGTCTACCTTTGTTGGCATCATTGTAACAGACTGGAGGGGTCAGGGGTGGACGTCAGGGTCCAGTGGTGGCTGCTGATTGGGCCAGGTAGGAGTGGCCGCAGGGGTGCGCAGCCTTGGGGTGAAGTGGCTGGGTCATAGGCAGATGAGACGGTCGAGGGACCTGTCCCTCCTGCTCCTGTGGTCTCTCTGGGTGGGAGGTGGCTCGGGAATTTACCCTGCCCTCTGTGCCCAGCCTTTCCTGGGCTTCCCATACAGTGTCAACTCATTTAGTCCTCTGGTAATCTGTTGCAATAGATTTGATTTTTCTTATTTTATAGAAATTGAAGGCCAAGGAGCGGACTCAGCGGCCCACACAGCATCTGAAGGGCAGGAGTGGGTGCCCCCTTGCTGCTAAACTCCTTCAGCCAAGTTAAGGAAGGGTCAGTGGTTTCTGGTTTGGGTGAAAGATGTGGATGCTTCGCCGGGGTGAGATCAGCCGTGACTCATGCAGGCGGGTCTGAGGATGGGGCCTCGGTGGAGCCTGGAGTACCCTCGATGTGTCCTTGGGTCCCCTGGGGCCACAGATGGGGGCTCTTCCGGTGCCTCCTGCAGTCCCCACCCTCTGCAGCTGGCCCTTGAGCAGGCTCCTCTTGTTTTTAATTGGTCTCAGAGCTCCACACTTTAACCAAAGCCTGAGCCTTGCGAAACCAGAACTAAGCCCAGTTGTGAGCAAAATGAACTAAGTCCAAAAGGAGCAGGAGGCCGATTTCGGTGCACCTGGAAATGCGCACACTTAGCGGGAGTTGAGAAGATTTTCCCAGGAAGTTGAGTGGCTGATCCAGAATTGGTACCCAGGGTTGAAACCGAGGGCAGAGGGATGCCAAGTCCTGTGTATGCTATGAGACTGCCAACACCCAGGCAACTCTAGCCCTGCAGGCAGCAGCGCTGTCCCGGGCCCCTCCCCATGGGCAATTGTGAAGGCAGAGGAACCTGTACCCCGGCCTTCTCAGAAGGGATCGGAGGGGAGAGTTGAAGTCATCACAGCACATGGCTTGTTAGGGGAGGAGAATCCCTCAGCTTCCAACCCCCCTCACCTTGGTTCAATCCCCAAGTCAGGTGAGGAGCTTGGAAGAGTGGAGGGTGACTACAACCAGAGCAGCAGCAACAGCAGCTCATGTTCTAACTCCTGGCTTAAGCGTCTGCTGATCCCCAACTTTCTGATCTGGCCCTGTGCCTGGAAGGGCAGGAGAGGAGGGCATTGGGCGTGGAGGCCCTCGGGGGCACAGGAGCTCACAGGAGAGATGGTGTGTCTGTGTTTTGGTGTTTCAGGGGCCACGAGTCTTCCTGGGCCTGGCGGATGATGGGGAAGGGTAGGTAGGCTTGCACTGTCCTGCCTGCTACGGCACCTGCTGCCTGGTGGGCCGTGGACCATGAAGACTGGAATGTGCACTGGTGCAAGGAAGCTGGAGTCGGACCTCTGTCTCAGGGAAGTGTGCAGGGGAGGGGAGTGGCCCTGTGCAGAGGCCACCAGGCCACCAGCAGAGCTAAGGTGTGAAGCTGCTGCTGTCATTCCCTGCTCTCTCTCCTCCAGCAACAGAGTGGACAAATCTTGAGGGGCAGGGGGCCTGAGGGACCAGCGTCCCTCTCTCCCAGCAGTCAGGGTCCCTGTCAGTGTGGTTGGGAGTCAGAGTAGGGGAACAAAAGAGATTTAAATTTTTCAGATTGAAATTTTAAACTTGTGAGTTTTTTTTTTTTATTTTTGGCCTGGGGATTAAACCTAGAGGCATTCTATTTCCTACCTATACGCCCAATCCTTTTAAAATTTTAAAAAAAATTTTAAATAGGGTCTTGCTAAGTTGCTGAGGCTGGCCTGGAACCTGGGCTACTCCTGTCTTAGCCTCTAAAGTACTGAGATTACAGGCGTGCACCACTATGCTCAGCTTGTTTGACTTTTAGTAACCAAAAGTGTCCAAAAATTTATGAAATTTGATGAAAGCATTGCTAAAGATGGGAACAGGAGTTAGATGAGGCTTGATTAGAGCAGCTGATCGAGAAAACCTCGGTTTACCTCCTACCATGTTATAGCTCACATTTTCTTTCTTTCTTTCTTCCCTCCTTCCTTTCTTTCTATCTTCCTTTTTTTTTTTTTTTTTTTTTTTTTTTTTTTTTTTTTTTTTTTTTTTTTTTTTTTTTTTTTTTTTTTTTTTTTTTGTGGTACTGGGGATCGAACCCAGGGGCATTCTACCTCCAGTCCTATTTTTTATTCTTTATTTTGAAATGGGGTCTCACTAAATTGAGGAGGGCCTCACTAAGTAGCTGAGGCTGGTGCAAACCCGGATCCTCCTGTCGTAGCCTTCCAAGTACTGGGATTACAAGCATGCACCACCACACCCGGCTTATAGCTCACATTTTCTAACACTGTGGAAACAGAACTAAGATAAAGCAACATCCAACATTCCCGCCAACCCTGCTCTGACCTTGTTCGCCAGTGGGAACCCCTGGGTTCCCCCGGCTGAGCCGAGCTGGCTGCCTGGTACCCGCGGAGCACATCCTGCCAGAGGGCAGGCTTGAACATCGCAGAAGCCAGTGGAGCAGCACCTTCGAAATAGGTGATGAGTGCCGAGTGATCAGTTAAATGGATAAAGTGTACAAGGAGGAAACAAAGCAAAGCATTCAGAAGCATTTCACAATCAGGAAAGCTTCCAAAGGAGGCACAGGCAGCCGCCATCTGACAGGCGCCTCATCCACACAGAGGATTTCCTGGGAAACCATTTTTTTCTGGTACTGGAGATTGAACCCAGGGGCATGCTACCTCCAAGGTACACCCCCAGCCCTATTTTTTTTTATTCTTCATTTTGAAACAGGGTCTCACTAAGTTGTGGAGAGTCTCACTAAGTAGCTGAGGCTGGCTGTGAACCTGCGATCCTCCTGTCTCACCCTCTCAAGTACTGAGATTACATGCGTGCACCACCAAGCCCGGCTTCCTGGGAAACCCTTTCTGACAGTGAATTTTATGGAGTATGTAGAACAATAACAACCACCAGGGGCTGGCAACACTGAATCCTCTGGCAGCAGGGAGCATTCCCTAACAGAACAGCTTGGAACTGTGAAGGAGTCCTCAACATACAGCCCTTCCTATAAAAGCAGAATAAGTGCATTCTTGGCCCATTTTGTGTTCTGGCCATAGCAGACATATTTTTACATGACTGTAATCATAGCTGCAGATGCAATTTTGGTCTTTCCTTTAGCTGTAAGCACAGACTTCAAATGGCTCCTCCACATGACTCTAGAATGCTCTGTTGTAAATTCCAGGCACACTGAGAAGTTCTCATATGGTTATTAGTATGTTTAAGATTATATATGAGCTGGGCATTGTGGAGCACACCTGTAATCCCAGTACTTGGGAGGCTGAGACAAGAGGATCGCAGGTTGGAGGCCAGCCTCAGTAACTTAGACCCTCAGCAACTTAGTGAGACCCTGTTTCAAAATAAAAAAAAGAAATAAAAAGGGTTGGGGGTGTGGCTCAGAGGTAGAATGCCCCTGGGTTCTATCCCTAGTATCCCTCAGAAAGAAAAAGATTATATATGATTCCACAGTGAACATCTTTGTATACACGAAGTTCCCTCTTTTGAATGGCCTCATGGAGATCTTTTTTGGAGGCTGGATTTCAGAGTCAGCTTGGTGGCAGTCGTTGCCCACAGTGGCACTTCCCTGCAGTGAGCCTGACCTGCAGTGTGTGCAGTGGGGCAGTGATGCTCCCGGTGGTGTGTGTGGGGGCCCTGTGGTGACTTCTCAATGGGCTGGAGGAGGGAATGCTTGGATATTTGTAGGCAGCTTGTTGGTCAGGACCAGAGCCTCAAAGAAACTGCTCTGGTTCAAGTATGTAGAGTTGAACAAGGCTGACTCCATATCCAGTATGGGGCGTTGATTCACCTCCCACCCACGGTCCCTGATGGTGAAACTCCGAAGAGCTCACTCGCTATCATCACTGTCAAACCCAGTGCCCCTGGGTAAGGAGGAGCCCGGACCACTCGTCACTGTGAATCTTCTTTGAGAAACGGTCTCTGCACCTAGACCTGTGGTAGGTCTCACGGAGGAGGGTAACAGTGGAGGACTCCCAACCCTGCTTAGATGACCCTTCCTCGTGTTCTCTCCAGTGCTCTGGGGCTGTGCCACTGCAGTCCTCATCCCCATCCTCATCCCCATCCTCATCCTCATCCTCATCCTCATCCTCATCCTCATCCTCATCCTCATCCTCACCCTCACTCTCACCTTCACCCTGAGTCACATGTGGGCACTAATGAGCTCCCTGGGTGACACTTCCTCCTGTTCTCTGCAGTGCTCTGGGATTGTGCCACTGCAGTCTTCATCCTCATGCATCACATTTGAGCACTGATTTGAGCCAGGCTCTTTCTAAGTTTCACCATCCTGTTTTACTCTTACTGCAATCCTATGAGATAGGTGATGTGATTGATTGTCAGAGGAGAAAACTGAGGCATAGAGGTGAAGCATTAGTAATTTGCTCAAGGACTCATAACTAATAAGCTAATAAGTATGAGCCATATTGGGTCAAGAAGGAGGCACGTTGACGAAGACAGAAATTTTGGCACTAAGTGGCTCATGATGTGTGTGCGTGTGCGTGTGTATGTGTGTGTGTGTGTAAGATGAAGAGATAAATAGATCAAGCAAACTGACAGTAGTACTGAGCTCTCAGACAAGGACACCTGCCTCACACTTGGTTGGGGAGCATGCAATGAGTATTTTCTAGAAGAGAAGATGCTAGCTAATTTTTTTTTTCAGTACTGGGGATTAAACTCAGGGCATTCTACCTCCGAGCTATACCCCCAGCCCTATTTTTTTATTCTTTATTTTGAAACAGGGTCTCACTAAGTTGCGGAGTGCCTTACTAGGTAGCTGAGACTGGCCTCGAACCCAGGTCCTCTGGTCTCAGCCTCCCAAATGCTGGGATTACAAGCATGTGCCACCACGCCCGGCTGCTAGCTAATTTTTAAGGAGGAAGAGGAGTGAGCTAGAAGGTTATTCAGGAAAATATAGGACTTATTTAGGAAAGACTAAATTTTAAGACAAGGCTCTATTCATCAGGGGCAAAATGTGGACCCTGGACACTCCGATGGGTGTCAGAGTGGGCCAAAGAGGTGACATTCTTGCTGAGACAGTAGGAGATTTGATGGAGTCACTTCTGAACTGGAGAAGTAGGCAGATGGAGAACAGTGTCAGTCCTGACTTCGCACTTAATGACTGTGCTCCCGTCTTGGGGTGGTCAGCTCCAGCTCAGACATGCTCCTAGAGCATCCCAGACACGGGGGAAGGGGCGGCGGTGTCTCCTGTGTTCTTCCACAGATGCCCGTTACTTCTGTATTGATTATAAAGATTATGCTGCATTTCCTTGATGCTAAGTCACCATTGATCTAAGGACTGACTTATCTCCTCCCCAAATTCATGCATTGAACTCCCAAACTCTTATATGACTGTTTCTGGAGACGAGTGTTTAAGGAGGTAAACGAGGTTAAATGAGTTCACGAGGGCAGGGTTTAATCCAGCAGTACTGGTGTCCTCATAAAAGGATGAGACCAGGGACACTCATGAACAGAGGAAAGGCCATGTGAGGACACAGTGGCAAGCCAAAGAGAGAGGCCTCAGGAGAAGCCAACCCTGCCTGTACCTTGATCTTAGACTTCCAGCCTCCAGAGCTGGTGGAAGACAGACTTGTGCTGTTTAAGCCGCCCAGTCCATGGTATTTTGTTACAGCAGCTGCCCTAGCAGACTAATATAATTCATTTAAGGCACACGGCATCAGCTTAATAGTAATTGGGAAAAGGAAAAGAAAGAAGAAACTCTGTATAAATGTGCACACTGGTTGCAACAAGAAAAAAATGTAGAAAACTTGGAAAATATGAAAAACACATAGAGGGGAGGATAAAGTATCATGTACACTACCAGTACCAAGGTAGGATCACTGCATTGCTTTATATCACTGGTAAAAATACACGAACATACAAATTGTGTGGTGTGTGAAATTTGTGTTCCTGGCTTTCACTATTATCCTATTAGGAACATTTCCTTTTATCAAGACCTTTCCCCAAACTCGATTTCAATGGATATATATCATATTATAGCACATGTTTTTTAAATATATTTAGCTTTTCTAGCATTGTTGGATATTTATTGTATCCAACATATGCATTTTTTCCTACTGTTAATGATGCTCCAGTGAAAAATCTTTGTATAGACCTCTATATTACACTACGAATAATTTTCTAAGAGTTAATTCCCAGATTTGAAATCAGTGGGACAGAGGGTGTAAACATCAAAGATAGAAGGGGGGAAAAGAACCTGTGGTCATTCTTGATATAAATTGCCAAAATAATTGAGATGATCCTCTGTATTTTTCCCCCTGACATACACTTAATTTCAGACAGGATGTGACCAGCAGGTGTAAAATAAAACTATAATTTCTCTGCCCTGGATACAATAGACGAGTTAATGCAGTACAAACAGAAGAGTATTTTTGTCTTTTGTGTTTATTTTGATTTTCAGCGAGATGGTAATGGCTACCTTTCACAATCAGAAAGTGATATAATGTGTCAAAAACAATTCCAGCATTCTGGAAATGGTATGGGCATGGCAGTGGAGCTCTGAGTAAGTGGTGGGCTTGGATTATATCACCCAGACCATCATACAAAAA
>PVLC010027348.1:0-22268 GCA_004027655.1 Graphiurus murinus
AAAAAAAAAAAAAAAAAAAAAAAAAAAAAAAAAAAAAAAAAAAAAAAAAAAATCTGTAGTCAAAGGCAGCTGAGTGTGGTGGTGCAAACCTTTAATCCCAGTACTTGGGAGGCTGAGACAGGAAGATAACAGGTTTGAGGACAACCTCAGCAACTTAGTGAGGCCCTCAGCAATTTAGGGAGACTCTGTTTCAAAATAAAAAATTAGAGCCCCACGTGGTGGCGCACGCTTGTAATCCCAGCATTTGGGAGGCTGAGACCAGAGGATCTGGGTTCGCAGCCAGTCTCAGCTACCTAGTGAGGCACTCTGAAACTTAGTGAGACCCTGTTTCAAAATAAAGAATAAAAAATAGGGCTGGGGTATAGCTCAGAGGTAGAATGCCCCTGAGTTCAGTCCCCAGTACTATACACACACACACACACACACACACACACACACACACACACATACACACACACAAATAATAATAATGATTTAAAAAATAAATGATTAAAAAAATAAAAAATAAAAAAAACTAGAGCTGGGGGTGTAGCTCAGCACTAATATATATATATACATGTATATATATATATATATATATATATATATATATATATATATAAATATATTGGCAAAGTGCCAAGTGTGCATTTATTATTTTGCTTCTAGAATTAAGAATATTCCTTTTGTTTCTCTTTGACACCACCCCTTTATGATAAGTTTTATTCTTAGAGGTATGTAAACCAGACGCCTGACATGGTGGCGCACTCTTGCAATCCCAGTACTTGGGAGGCTGAGATAGGAGGATCCCAGGTTTGTGGCCAGCCTCAGCTACTTAGTGAGGCCCTTCAAAACTTAGTGAGACCCTGTTTCAAAATAAAGAATAAAAAATGGGACTGAGGGTAACTCAGAGGTAGAATGCCCTTCAGTTCAATTCCTAGTACCGCAAAAAACAAACAAAAAAAAGAGGTAGCCGGGCGTGGTGGCGCACGCTTGTAATCCCAGCATTCGGGAGGCTGAGACCGGGAGGCTGAGACCGGAGGATCCGGGTTCGCGGCCAGCCTCAGCTACCTAGTGAGGCACTCCGCAACTTGGTGAGACTCGGTTTCAAAATAAAGAACAAAAAATAGGGCTGGGGGTATAGCTCGGAGGTAGAATGCCCCTGGGTTCAATCCCCAGTACCGCAAAAAAAAAAAAAAAAAAAAAAAAAAAAGAGGTATGTAAGCCGGGCATGGTGGTGCATGCCTGTAATTCCAGTACTTGGGAGGCTGAGACAGGAGAATCACAGGTTGGCAGCCAGCCTCAGCAACTTAGTGAAACCCTGTTTCAAAATAAAGAATAAAATAGGGCTGGGGTTATAGCTCAGAGGTAGAGTGTTCCTTGGTTCAATCCCCAGTACCACCGGGGGTGGGGGGGGTGAAAGTATACAGTCTTCCTGAGCCCAGCTGTCTCCATTGTATCCTCACTCATATAACAGGAGTTCTGCCTAGGTCCTTCCTCCAATTCTTGTTCTAATAATTTGTTTAGTAATCCTGTCCTTTCCTAGAACCAGCACTGTGCTTTACTTCTGCCAGTGCTTCCAATTTAAAGGAAAGATATAATCCACAGGGGTCATAATATATAATGAAGACTCATCAGTCTTGTAACTGCTGTTGGTCTATCCACTTGGATTTTTTTATTGCTTCCCTTTATCCCCTGGTTGAAGATAACACCCTCCTACTTGCTGGACTCCTGGTGATTAGAGTAGTAGGAATTATTTTTTCCTTGGACACCATAGTAGTCATTAGAACTGTTCACAAGAATTCAGTGCTCCATCGAATAACATGGTAGGATTACTTCCCCTTCCCTTTCTCCTCTGCCCCCCCTCCCCCCTCACTGGAGATTGAACCCAGGAGCATTCTACCGCTGAGCTACACCCTCATCTCTATTTATTATTTATTTTGAAACAGGGGTTTGCTAAGCTGCTCAAGTTGGCCTCAAGTCTACAATCCTCCTGCCTCAGCTTCCCCAGTACTGGGAATATAGGCATGTGTCATCCCAGCTGGCTACGTTTTCTGCTCTTTTAAAGTTAGGTATGAAGCATCATTTCTTCCAATATTGGAAATACAACTCTCAGCTGGGCTCCTCTCTGGGGATTGCTCTTGGCTAAAGTCACCTTCCTTCCCTGGGTGCACCCCACTTCCCATAACTGTCCGTTGAGAGGGTTTAAAGGCCTGGCTCCTGCCTCAACCTAGGGCAATGCTGAAGGACCATTCCAGCTCTAGGGCTCTCTGTAGGATTGGATGAAGCTCAGTTGCAACTGCATTGCTGTTCAACTTCTCCCTCTGTCCAGTCTTGCCTCCTTCAGTCCCCACAGAAATCATTCTTGGGAGCATTATCCAATAACCTCCAGCATACAAACCTCAGTTTTAGGGTTTGTGTTCTAGTGAACCTCATTCATGATAGGGTCCTAGGGACTTGTCTCAAACATGTAAACTGTGAGACATTAACCTTTGCTACAATAAACTGCTGAAATTTGGGGATGTTATTACAGCCTATCCTATCCTGATTAGTATAGACACCAGACCTCATTTGCCCTATCAATCCTTTGTGCTTACCTGTGCTCGACTTGTATCATCTGTCTTGTGTAGGGGATATGTAAGTTCTTTGATGTTCTTTCTCACTGTAAGAATAACCATGCCCCACTTGAGATATTACGTGGATAACAGAAAAGGAAAGAGCGTTTCATATCTAGTTGTTTACTAATTATTCCTACCAAGTAAGTGGCATGTATTTATTTATTCTTTTTTTGGTACTGGGGATTGAACCCAGAGGCCTTCTACCTCCAAGTTACACTCCCACCCCGATTTTATTTCTTATTTGGAAACAGGGTCTCACTAGGTTGCTGAGAACCTCGCTAAGTTGCCAAGGCTGGCTTTGAATCTGCGATCCTCCTGTTTCAGCCTCCCAAGTACTGGGATTACAAGTGTGTGCCACCACACCTGGTTTATGTACTTCTTCATGTGAATTTTCTTTTTCTTTCCTATATAATTTATCTTATATATGTGTAAGACTACTTAATGTTTCTTTTTTTTTGCAGTACTGGAGATTGAACTCAGGGGCGTTCTAACTCCGAGCTATACCCCCAGCCCTATTTTTTATTCTTTATTTTGAAACCGAGTCTCACTAAGTTGCGGAGTGCCTCACTAGGTAGCTGAGGCTGGCCGAGAACCCGGATCCTCTGGTCTCAGCCTCCTGAATGCTGGGATTACAAGCATGCGCCACCATGCCCTGCTTACTTAATGTTTCTTAGGAAAATTTTATGCAAACAAAAATTGAATAGAGCTGGTATGTAGCTCAGTGGCAGAGAGCTTGTCTAGCATGCACAAGGATCTGGGTTAGATCCCTAGCACTGTAAATAAATAAGTAAATAAACAAATAAATAATATTCAAGTACTTGATCCCAATTTGAAGAAGAAAACAGTATGCTATGAATTAGTATACTGCACTTTCAACATACTGAAATGCTGTTTCTCTGAGTGCTAGACCTTATTTCTTGAAATCCAAACGTTAAAACAATATCAGCTTCTTATTTTAGGCCCTTTAGGCAAAATAAAATATAGTAAATTATGTTGGGTGTGTTGGCACATGTCTGTAATCCCAGTACTTGGGACACTGAGACAGGAGTATTACATATTCAGTAACTTATCAATACTCTATTCCAAAATAAAAAGATAAAAAGGGCTGGAATGTAGCTCAGAAGTAGAATGCCCCTGGGTTCAATCCCCAGCCGGGGAAGGGAGTGTGTATATATATATGCTGATTGCATATGCATGTTTTGTGATTCATTACTTTATTATATACATATACATGTATATAATAAGTTAATGGATCAGAATATATACATGAATATATATGAATCAAAACATATATATATGTATGTATGTATGTATGTATGTATGAATCAAAGCATATGATCCTCTCTTTTTGTTTTCTCGGTACTCGGGATTGAATTCAGGGGCATTCTACTTTTGAGCTACACACCCCCCAGCCGTATTTTTTATTCTTTATTTTGAAACAGGGTCTCTCACTAAGTTGTAGAGGGACCTCACTAGGTAGCTGTGGCTGGCCATGAACCTGTGATCCTCGGACTCTCTCAGCCTCCCAAGTACTGGGATTAGAAGCGTGTGCCACCACACCCAGTTTACTCCTCTTTTCTTTTCTTTTTTTTTTTGGTACTCGGATTGAACCCAGGGGCATTCTACCGCTGAGCTATACCCCTAGCTCTATTTTTTATTCTTTATTTTGAAACAGGGACTCATTAAGTTGCGGAGGTCCTCACTAAGTAGCTGAGGCTGGCAGCGAACCTGCGATCCTCCTGTCTCAGCCTCCCAAGTACTGGGATTACAAGTGTGCCCCACCACGCCTGGTTGCTCCTCTTTTCTAAAGGAGACTTTACTACATAGAAAAATTTCTCTCTGAGCCGGGCGTGGTGGCCGCACGCTTGTAATCCCAGCATTCGGGAGGCTGAGACTGGAGGATCCAGGTTCGAGGCCAGCCTCAGCTACCTAGTGAGGCACTCTGCAACTTAGTGAGACTCGGTTTCGAAATAAAGAATAAAAAATAGGGCTGGGGGGTATAGCTCGGAGGTAGAATGCCCCTGAGTTCAATCACCAGTACCACAAAAAAAAAAAAAAAAAAAAAAAAAAGAAAAATTTCTCTCTGCCTGAAGGGTAAACAGGATACAAATATTTCAACCAAAAAGAGTCTTAGAATCCTGGGCAAGTATTACCACAACCCCTCATTATAGCAGATATTTAGTATGATAACAGAAACCAGTTTAAGGAATGTGAAGATTTACATCAAGTTCAGATAAAGAGATAAAAGGAGACTTGAATAAGCAAGCAGAGTATGACTTTAGGAGTGTATTTATGAATGTCTCTTTGGAACTGCCCTTAGCCACAATGAAAGACCAGCAAAACCAGCCTTCAGAATAACCCTTTAGCCTTGTGGGAGAAGGGAGGGCTAGACTTCACCTCTTCAGATCGCCCTCCCACGCAATTTTCCACCTCGCAGCTAAGCGCAGCTAAGAATTAAAACCCAGACTTCCGATCATGATCATGGCGCCATGCGTGTCTCCTTCCCTCCTCTCCCTCAGCAAAATCCCACCCAGGTCGGCTGACCCCGCAGGGTGTCGGGAGGAACCCCCTCCCCTATCCTGGATGCTTGAGTCAAACCAAATAGAAAGAAATGGTCTAAACAGACTCTAGAAACCTGCGGTACCAAGGGGACCTTCTCAGATCCTTGGGTGAGAAGACTCAGTCCCGCTGTCTACCCCAAGGCACTCTACCGCAGTTTCCCCTCCACATGCCCTGAAAAGCTCCGGTAGGCCCGCAGCCTTTGTGAATAAAATCCCTCCCTCCGAGATGTGCAAGCCGCGCCGCACAGGCAGACGTGCACGTAGAGCAAGACCGTGTGCAGAATTTTCAAAGAGTTTTCTTTTTGGCTTCTCGGCCTTGCAAATGCTCCATATTCCTGCTAGCTAAGAGGGACGAGGGGGGAAAGCGTTCTTGAGGGAAGCAGAGCGTTAATGAAAGCAGACCCTCGCGTTAGGGGTGGTCTTCCCAATTCGGGCTTTTGTCTGAGCCGTGAGGGAGCCAGAGGAGGCCAGGGTCTGCAGGGTCTTTCTGGGAAAGCCAGGTCCGACCAGATTCTTTGGGCTGCGGAGGCGGCTCCGGCCGACCCAAACTACGGGGGCAGGTCTCCCCTCGAGGCTTTCCTCCAAGAGACGTGGGGAGACCGCGACGCTTCCCCGGGGCTCAATCTCCGAGCCCGGGAGTCTGCAGAACGCTGGACAAAAGACGTGGCCACCTTCTCTTACACTCGCGCGCGTGCACACGCCGAGCCATCCCCGCGTGGGAGGCGCGCGCGCGTGAGGGAGCAAGGCCGCGGCTCCCTCCGCGGGCTGCGGGCCCCACCCGGGCCTGGGCGTCTCGGGCGAGAGCCGCCGCGCGAGGGCCGCCGAGCCTCCGCCAGCCCGGGAGGGAGCCAGGGGCGGGGCCGGGCGGGGCCGCCAGCGCGCAGGCGCAGTGCGGCTTCGTGGCGCCGCCGCCGCCGCCCGCGCTGCACCACAGGCCAGAGACAGACAGGGCCGGGAAGAGCCGGAGACTGTGGAGGAGGCGGTGGCGGAGGCGGGGCGACTCCGGTGGCCGGGAGCGCCGCAGACTGGCAGCTGCGGCGACTCCCCCCTTTGTGTCTGGTCTGCTCGGAGCCACTGGAAGTGCTTCCCGGAGGGACACGGGGTGTCTCGCAGGCTCGCCGCCCACCCCCTTCCCCGGCCACCTACATCCGCCCTCCCGCCGCCCCCCGCCCGCGACGCGCGAGCTCCGCCCGGAGCCCAGGGCTGCGGGAGAACGAGGCGGCGGCGGCGGCGGCCTCGGGGGCGTGCGGGTCGCGCACTGGAGCCATTGACGGGAGAAGGCGAAGCGTTCGTGGTGGGATTTACGTCAGGCCGGCCGGAGCGGCAGGAATAGCAGCGAGCGGGCGAGCCAGGCGCGCGCTCGGCGGGCGAGGAGGCAGCCCCGCGTCCGCCCGCTCGGAGCCCGGCCCGGCCTGCCGGCCCCTCCCGCCGCCCCGGCCCGGCCCGCACGGCCGCCCCGCGAGGCCGAAGGCGGTGGGCTTCCCATGGAGGCGGGCGCTGCCCTCCACCCAGTCGGAAGAGAGGATCTGTTATTCTCGGAGTGAAGGAAGCACTGAAGCGAAACTTTACCAGGGATCTTGCTCTCCGGAGCCGCGGGCGATGCTACTCGGGCCGCCGGCCGCCGCCGCCGCCTGCCGGGCTTCGCCCTTCCCGGCAGTCGGGAACTGGTTCTGATCCTCGAGCCCCCCTCGAATCCCCGCCCTTCTCTGCCCCCTGGATATGTTTTCTCACAGACCTGGATATTTTTTTGATATCGTGAAACTACGAGGGGAATAACTGCAGGGGTTTCTTCTGGGCTCCCTGCTTCTCCCCACGGACATGCCTGCAGTTTGGGGGGCCGAGGCACCCCGTCCTAAGCGAATGGAGCGCTCCCAGTCGCGAGGGAGCGAAATGAAGGCAATTTCTGCAGCGGAATGAAAGCTCTGCAGCTAGGTCCTCTCGTTTGCCATTTGTCCTTTCAAACTGCATTGTAATACGGGCAGAAATCAGACGAGAGAGAGGACCAGCCTCCTGGCTGGATTTCTCCGCCCGTGTTTACTTTCCATATTTCTTTTCTATGCCTTCCTGCTTCTTGGCTGGTCCAGGGATGACTTCCTCGCTGCAGCGGCCCTGGCGGGTGCCCTGGCTACCATGGGCCGTCCTGCTGGTCAGCTCTGCGGCCGGTGAGTATCCCTAGTGGCGCGTCCTGGCCACTTCCCCGGCGGTGGCGAGGGAGGGATCCCGCAGAGGCCCAGGCCTCCGCTCGCCCTTCGAGACGGGTTCCCTGGGGTCACTGGGGATGGGATCCGCGACCGGGTACCTGCCAGGGAAATCACCTTTAGTGTTTTCGTGTAGTTTCGTATCTTCACTCTCAGATTCCCCACCCCATCCCCCTCCACAGGGGGAGAAAAAAAAAAAAGACATGTTGGGTGTGGTATCTTGACATTTTTAGCTGTGAGGTAATGCAAGGATTAAAAATAATATTTTAATCACCAATGAACAGTGTCTATTAGGAGATCTTTGGAAACAGAGCTGTAGATTGTAAAAATTCAATATAAAGAAGTGGATTTGGTTTACAGTAAAAAGGACATCAACCAAATACACATTGAATCTTATTTTTAGATTTAGATCACTCTCTGGGAATCCATGTTACTTTTCATTATTCAAAAATGTTACCGAATGAATAGAATAAATGTTGAGGAAGCCAGACAGTGAAGTTTTTGATACACTGTATAATACTGTTTATTACTATTACTATAATACTATTCATTTCCATTACCATTGGTATAATTTTGTTCCCAAGTATTCTAGCAATCATATCTCCATCTCTTCAACTTGGACACTTGTATTTTATATGCTTTTGGAATTGTCATTGAGCATAGAAGTATTTTGATAACTTTATTAGTCATCTGACACCTATTGGCTTTGCTGTCATTGGGACAACTTTGACTTCACATCAGACTTCTAGGAGATTTGACTCCTGAAAGTTCTTTGACATTTTACCAAGGCGTAGAAGGAAATGGCAGTCATCTTTTCCTTTGGATATTTTCTTTTCAATTCTTAGATGCCTTAGATAAAAATCTCATGTTTCCGTTGCAATTATTTTTCAAGCAGTCTTTTGGTGATTTGTTTTAGGAAATCTTCAGAAGTGAGTTATACATACAATTCTTAAATTTGGCGTTAGCTTAAGATGGCCACATGGATTATGCATTTAAAAATGAGTGAAGGACAAAATGTTGGCTTTTCAATTTTCTTTTTATAAATGAGTAGTTTTCACATCTAATAAGTTTCTCTTTGCTATGTCAGACATAGAGATTATAAAAATCTGCACTGGGAAAATACTGAAAGACAATTTGAAGTTTCCTTTTGTGCTTTTGGTATTATTGATTAATGTCTTATTTTTATTACAAATCTTTACAGTGCTAAAATAATGTGAATGCATGAGTTAAATATATTTTGAAACTATATTTTAATATTTTTAGTCATTGCAATTCCTTTTGTAGTATAAAGGAATGATTTTTTTCCCTAAATTTCTTTATGTTAGCTGTTTCAATTCTCTAGCCATGTGGTTCCTGTAAAATACGGAGAGTAAAAAAGGCCTAAGTGTAAGCAAGCAGTCATTCTTTGAGCAGAAATCTCAGAACATTTTTGTTCTTTGTTATTATTGACCTTTTTAGAATGTAGGTTCTCCTTTATAGTGACATGTTCATCATTTTATAACCAGAACAGATAATAGTAACAGAAAAAACATTGATTTACAAATAAACAATTTCTATTTGGTAAACAACATGTTCTGAGAGTAGAGTCTATTTAAAGGGATAGATTAAAAGAATCACTGCTTAAAAGTGGTGTTGGTCTTCTTTTTTTTTCTGTTATTACATAGCACCAGATGACTGTTTGTAATGCTGAATTTCAGAGCTGGAACAACAACAATAATAATAGCTAGTATTTACTGAGTGCTTTCTGTGCACCAGCAAATATTCAAGTAGCTATACATACATTTTCTTGTTTGAGCCTCATGACAATAACTGTAGGTTATTACTATTCTCCTTTTATAGAGAGGGAGAGAAAAGTACAGAGAATTTAAATAACTCATCACACAGTAAATTATGGAGCCAGGATTATGGCCTGCTCCCTTACCTACTACATGAATGCTAACAACAACAGAGACAGCAACAACTTCTTAGTCTAATTGGAAACATGAAGTTAGAGTGATGCTTTCACCAGATCAGCCTTTGAAAACCTGTGGGGACACTTACAGAATAATGGTATAGGCTGTGGTTATGCAAATGTCATGGTTCTGAATGTGAAAAACTTTGCATGAATTTGGAATGGTTAGTGAAGTCTCATTGAATTCAAGGTGATTAGAAAAGGATCTCTGGATTTGGAGATACCTAGATGCTGTGATGTAACTGAACAGATGCAAATAGTGCAACGGGAAGATTAATAGCACATCCTTCTTTGGGGTCTTGATAAATCATTTCTTCTGAACTTGTCTTTCCCATTTACTCTGGTTCTTGGACTTCTTAAATCTAAGAACAGTTAATATGCAAAAGTTAGAATTCATGAAAAGTCAGGTGTGCTCCTTCGGTTTATAAATGAATTCTTTTTTTTTCTTCAGTACTGGGGATTGAACCCTGGCAAATGAATTCTTAATTTTAATAAAATGATACATGGTGGCACACACTTGTAATCCCAGTTCTTGGGAGGCTGAGACAGGAGGATCCCAGGTTCATGGCCAGCCTCAGCTACTTAGTGAGGACCTCCGCAATTTATACCCTAATTCAAAAATAAAGAATAAAAAATAGGGCTGGGGGTATAGCTCGGAAGTAGAATTCCCCTGGGTTCAATCCTCAGTACCACAAAAAAAAAAAAAAAGAAACCCACAAAAAATGTTATTTAATGGTCAGCTTCTGTAGTGCATTTGAAATAATTCACTTGACTAGATTTCAGTTTTTTTTTTTTTTGCAGTACTGGGAATTGAACTCAGGGGCATTCTACCTCTGAGCTATACCCCCTGCCCTGTTTTTTATTCTTTATTTTGAAACAGGGTCTCACTAAGTTGCGGAGTGCCTCACCAAGTAGCTGAGGCTAGCTGGGAACCCAGATCCTCAGGTCTCAGCCTCCCAAATGCTGGGATTACAAGAGTGCACCACCACGCCTGGCTCTAGATTTCAGTTTTATATACATCTCTTTAGGAACATACATTATCTAAAGTAAGATTCATTTATTTAAGTTAGTATTCTTGAGATGTAAATATTATTGAGTAACTGGAAGTTTAGTAATCTTCATTTCAGTGTTTCTCAAAGTATGGGCACTGCACCAGAATCATCTGCGGTTCTTGATATAAAGTATACATTTTTGGTCCTACACTCTAGTTGTACTGAATGACTGAAAATCAGTCTATATATAATATGTGTGTGTGTGTGTGTATACATACATACATACATATATATTTATATATATAAATTTATTTTTCATTTAAAACCCCAAAAAGTCTCAGGCAAGTTTGAGATGAGTGTTTTATTTTATTTTATTTTTTAATTTTTTTGCGGTACTGGGGATTGAACTCAGGGGCATTCTACCTCCGAGCTACACCCCCAGTCCTATTTTTTATTCTTTATTTTGAAACCGAGTCTCATGAAGTTGCAGAGGGCCTCACTAGGTAGCTGAGGCTGGCCTCGAACCCGGATCCTTCTGTCTCAGCCTCCCAAATGCTGGGATTACAAGCGTGTGCCATGATGCCCTGCTCGAGAATGAGTGTTTTTTATCATTGATCCTAATTGGATTTTTTTCTTTCTTTTTTTTTTTTTTTTGGCGAGGGGGTACTGGGGATTGACCCCAAGGTCATTCTGCCTCTAAGCTACACTCCTAAATTGCAGGGCTTTGCTAAATTGCTAAGGCTGGTTGTAAACCTGGGACCCTCCTGTCTCAGCCTCTGAAGTACTAGGATTATAGGTGTGTGCCACCACACTAGGCTTGGATTTCTTTTTCTTTTATTTTTTCTTTATTTGTTTTGCAGTACTGGAGATGGAACCCAGGGGCATTCTATCTCCAAGCTACACCTCCAGTCCTATTTTTTATTCTTATTTTGAAACGGTCTCACAAAGTTGCAGAGGGCCTAAGTAGCTGAGGCTGGCCTTGAACCTGGATCCGCCTGTCTCAGCCTCCCAAGTGCTAGGATTACAAGTGTTTGCCACCATGGCCAGCTCTTGGATTTCTTTGGTCACCTTTTGCTGTATAATAATAATTTGCAATCACAAAATCTTAGTGGTATGCAGCAGTAAGCATTTATTCTGCTTCACTTGTCTCCTTCTGGTGCCCAGGCTAGAGGGAGGATAACAACATTTACCTGAGGAAAGCTTGTATTAATGCAGTGGCAGAAGTGCTAGAGGGCAAGCCCAACCCCACCAGCACATTTCTGCTCCTCTAACATCCCATTGGCAGACCAAAGAGGGGTATGGAAAAACATTTTTGTCTATAATGAGGCTAATGTAATATTTGGATGTATAGTCACACTATTGCAGAGAAGTGAAGAATTGAAACCCTCAATCTACCACACAGAATCAGGAAGATGGTACTGGAAAGGGGCTTCTCTTACCATTTGAATGGGTCCAAGTATTTGTATTTGCATTAAAATCACACCAGCTTTTGTTTTTACCAAAGCTGTCTTGGAATGTGGCCTGTGGTGTATGGTATTGATGTTGGTGAGTCTGAAATGTGTGGATGGAGAGAAATGGCTATTCCACCAAAACAACACCCTTCCTTCCTTAAAAGCCATTTTTTCCCCCCTTTGCTGGGGATCCAACTCAGGGCTTTGGGCTACCATGCATGCATGTTACCACTGAGCTGCACTCTCATCAAAGGCCAACTTTTTTTTTTCTTTCTTTCTTTTTGGTACTGGGGGTTGAACCCAGGGACATTCTACCTTTGAGTTACACCACCAGCCCTTTTTTTTTTTTTTTTTTTGCAGTACTGGGAATTGAACCCAGGGGCATTCTACCTCCAAGCTATATACCCCCAGCCCTATTTTTTTATTTTTTATTTTGAAATAGGGTCTCACTAAGTTGCAGAGGGCCTCACTAAGTAGCTGAGGCTGGCCATGAACCTGGATCCTCCTGTCTCAGCCTCCCAAGTATTGGGGTTACAAGCATGCACCACCATGCCCAGCCCTTTTTATTTTGAAACAGGGGCTCCCTAAGTTGCTGAGGCTGGCTTCAAACCTGTGATTCTCCTGTTTCAGCCTCCTAAGTACTGGGATTATAGGTATGTGCCACTAAGCCTGGCTAAGGACCAACTTTTTTAACAGTGAAGGAAAAAAAATTGAATATTGATCTCTGATGGGTAAGTTCTCGCTATGAAAAATACTGAATGAAGTAAAAATAAATCAGTTAATTTTATTATTGGTCATACCATTTATTAGCACCTGCTCATACAGACTTGCTGGTTTTTTGGTTTTTTTTTTTGGTACTGGGCATTGAACCCAGAGGCATTCTACCTCCAAGTTACATCCGCAGCCCCACTTTATTTCTTTTCTTTTTTTTGCAGTACTAGGGATTGAACCCAGAGACATTTTGCCTCCAAGCCCCACCCTAGTTCTATTTTTATTCTTTGTTTTGAAACAGGTTCACTAAATTGCAGAGGGCCTCACTAAGTAGCTGAGGCTGAGCACGAACCTGTGATCCTCCTGTCTCAGACTCCCAAATACAATAACACAGATATCTGCCATAATTTTTTTTTTAGGTACTGGGGATTGAACCTAGGGGCATTCTACCTCCGAGTTACACCCCCCAGCCCTATTTATTTATTTTTGCAGTACTGGGGATTGAACCCAGGGAAATTCTACCTCTGAGCTACATCCCCAGTCCTATTTTTTATTCTTTATTTTGAAACAGGGTCTCACTACATTGTGGAGGGCCTCACTAGGTAGCTGAGGCTGGCCTTGAACCCAGATCCTCCAGCCTTAGACTCCCAAATGCTGGGATTACAAGCGTGCGCCACCACTCTGGACTTTTTTTTTTTTTTTTTTTTTAATTTTGAAACAGATGAAACAGTCTCACTAAGTTGTGGAGGGAGGGCCTCACTAAGTATCACTAAGTAGCTGAGGCTAGCCACGAACCCGGATCCTCTGGTCTCAGCCTCCTAGGTACTGAGATTACAAGCCAGTGCCACCATGCTAGGCTCCAATTTTTTATTCTTTATTTTGAAACAGGGTCTCACTGAGTTGTGGAGGGCCTCACTAAAATAGCTGAGGCTGGCCATGAACCTGTGATCTCCTGTCTCCTCTTCCTCCCAGGTACTGGGATTGATTACAAGTGTGCACCACCATGCTTGTTTTTATTTTTTAATTTTGTGTGTGTGTGTGTGTGTGTGTGTGTGTGTGTGGTACTGGGGATTGAACCCAGGGGTCTTCTACCTCTGAGTTATAACCCCAACCCAATTTTGTTTATTTATTTTTCCATGTTGAAATGGTCCTGCTAAATTGCAAGGGCTGAGCTGGGTGTGGTGACGCACACTTGTATCCCAGTACTCTGGAGACTGAGACAGGAGGATCACAGGTTCAAAGTCAGCCTTAGCAACTCAGCAAGGCTCTCAGCAACCTAGTGAGACTGTTTCCAAATAAGAAATAATATCAGGCTGGGGGTATAGCTTGGAGGTAGAATGCCTCTGAGTTCAATCCCCAGTACCAAAAAAAAAAAATTGCTGAGGCTGGTCTCAAACCTGGGATCCTCCATGTTTGTTTGTTTACTTGCTCATTTATTTTTGTATGTATGTGTGGTACTGGAGATGGAACCCATGGTTGTTCTACATCTGAGCTACATCTCTAGTCCTTTTATATTTTTTATTTTGAAGCAGGGTCTCATTAGGTTGCTGAGAGTCTTGCAACATTGCTGAGGCTGTCCTCAAACCTGTGATTCTCTCAGTCTCCCAAATACTACTTAAAGTTGTGACATATTCCCTGGGCATGGTTGGGTGCACCTATAATCCCAGTACTAAAAAGGCTGAAACAGGAGGATTGCAGTTTTGAGACCATCCGCAGCAATGTAGTGAGGCCTTTAGTGAGACCCTCAAAATAAATAGGGTTAATTGTTTTATAGTTTTTCATTAAACCTCTCAGAATAGCTTAAAAGATTAAAAAAAAAATAGGTGTTTTATTACTTCATCAGTGAGTTAAAATGAAATAATTTTCTTTAGGGTACACATGAAATAAAAATAATTTTTACTAATGTACCAGTCTTAAATTATTTTTAATATTTTGTGATCTATGTACGCTTATGGTTTAGATGGCATTTGCCATGTGGTAATCCTTATTTAGTAAATCATGAATTTGTTTTCTTGTGTTTTGATTTCCTGTTTCACAATTGTACTAGTGATGGGATTAGGCAATTTTGATCCCCCCCCCTCATCCCCTTTTAATTAAAGGCTGAAGCATCTGAGAAATACTTGTTGTTTCTGTTACTCCTTGTCATAACATAGTCTCTTGGAGAACATTTTTTTTTTATTAAAGATCTGTTGTTCAAAATGAAAAGGAATTATTTTTAAAATTTTGCTGGGCGGGGTGAGAGTCTCAGTAAGTAGTGAGACTCTCAGCAACCTAGTAAGACCCTGTTTTAGAATAAAAATAAAACAAGGCTGGGGGTGTAGCAAGGAGGTAGACTGCCCCTGGGTTCAATCCTTTAGTACCACAAAAAATAAAGTAAAAAATTTTTTTTTTTTTGCGGTACTGGGGATTGAACTCAGGGGCATTCTACCCCCTAGCTATACCCCCAGCCCTATTTTTTATTCTTTATTTTGAAACCGGGTCTCACTAAGTTGTGGAGTGCCTCACTAGGTAGCTGAGGCTGGCCTCGAACCTGGATCCTGCAGTCTCAGCCTCCCGAACGATGGGATTACAAGCATGCGCCACCACGCCTGGCTAAAGTAAAATTTTGATATTTGCATTTATTTTATATCTACTCTAGCTTTTGTAAATTTATATTTATTTTACTGATTGTTTTGAGTGTTGCTCTCTCCTCTTATGTTTTTATGTTTATAATTGGTAGTTGTTTATTCTACTTCCCTGTCCTTTTAGAGATAAGTACCCAAAATATACATTAACATAAAACATCCAGTATGTTTTTTGAGTAGTACAGCTAATGGACTCAAAAGGAATTTCATTAACTAAAGAATTATAAAATGTTGGCAAGGGATTGCACAATTTGTGAAGAAGAATATCTTGAAAGATGTGAGTTAAGTTTATGATTACTTAGCATCCTACTTGAAAAGTGTGATAATTTAGCATACTTGGGTATTCAGTACTGTAACAAGGCACAGTAAATTATGCTTCCAGTATTATGAAATGTGAAACATAAAGGCGTTGAAGGGGCATCTACAGAGTTACCTGAAAAAAGTTCCTTTTTTGTGGTAGCTATCAGAATGACTAAAGTCTTTGTTGCTGGCCATATCATTTCTGTAGTGCTACTTTCTTTCCTTCATTTTGACATATCAAGGAATCTTTATCAGATAAGATGAACCATTCTTAGTCTTCTGCTGATTGGTTTTCTGTACCTTGTTTGTACATATTCAGCACTTTTTGGAATTAGTAAGCCTTTTCTTTACTGATGGTAACGATAAGGACTGTCTTTGACATAATCTGCTACATTGGTTTTTTACTGTTATACATTTTATTTTACTTATTTATTTAATTTTTTTTTGTATAGTACTGAGGATTGAACCCAGGGCATTCTACCTCTGAGCTACACTCCTATCCCTGTTTTTTAGTTTTTTTTGTTTTGTTTTGTTTTTTTGGTACTGGGAATTGAGCCCAGGGGCATTCTACCTCTGAGCTACACCCCCAGCTCTATTTTTATTTTTAATTTATTTTATTTATTTAATTAATTTATTTATTTATTTTTGTGGTACTGGGGATTGAACCCAGAGGCATTCTATCTCTGAGCTACACCCCCAGCCCTATTTTTTATTCTTTATTTGGAAACAGGGTTTCACTAAGTTGTAGAAGGCCTCATTAAGTAGCTGAGGCTGGTGGGGAACCCGGATCCTCCAGTCTCAGCCTCCCAAGTACTGGGACTACAAGCGTGCACCACCATGCCCGGCTTCTATTTTTATTTTTATTTTGAAGCAGGGCCTCACTAGGTTACTGAGAGTCTCACTACTTACTGAGACTGTCCTCGAACCTTCAATCCTTCTGTCTCATCCTCCCAAGTACTGGGATTACAAGCATGCGACATTATGCCTAAATTTATTTTTTATTTTGAAGCAGCATCTCACTAGTTGCTGGGAATCTTACTAAGTTGCTGAGGCTATTCTTGAACTTGTGATCCTCCTGTCTCAGCCTCCCTAGTACTGGGATTGTAGGTGTGCCCCACCACACCTGGCTTATTTAAGAATATTTAGAATATTTTTAAATTTAGGAACCTTGACCAGTCTACAGGGTCAAGGGTTTTTGGGCATTTTACTTTGTTGGGTTTTTTTTTTTTTTTTTTTGGTACTGGGGATTGAATTCAGGGACATTCTATCTCTGACCTACACCCCCGGCCTTTTAAAATTTTTTTATTTTGAAACAGGGTCTCACCTTAACCTTTGATCCTTCTGTCTCAGCCTTCCATATAGTGGGATTATAGGAGCAACCACACCTTTTTAAGCATTCTGTATTGATTTTCCTTTCTTCCTTAATGCCTTTGTTTCCACTGAGTTGTGGAGCTATTTAAGACCATAATACTCATTTAGTATTTGATGTAACTCTAGAAGTGTTATTTTTTTTTATTTATTATCATTATTTTTGCATATTGGTATTTTTATTTCCTTGGTCATACTTATAATTTTATTTTTTGGTGTTGGGGCATGCACCCAGAGCCTCATGCATGCTAGGCAATATTTACACACTTTTTGAAAGAAGGTAGTTTTCATATACTCCTTTCTTAGCAGACAATGTGATATGCCATAGTCCTTTTGTATAAAAGATACAAGATGTGTTTGCATGTGTATAGGAGGGGAGAGAGGAGATTGAAGTATTTTGGTAACATTAATTTTTTGTATATAGGAACTTCTGTAGGTAGGGTATTACTAAGTCAGTATAGAAGTGTTTCCTGAATCATACTCACTTTTCAACATATGAATATATGTTCATCATGTTTGAACCTTTTTTTGTGTGTGTGTGGTACTGGGGATTGAACTCAAGAGCATTCTACCTCTGAGCTACACCCCCTGCCCTATTTTTTATTCTTTACTTTGAAACAAGGTCTCACTAAGTTGCAGAGGACTTCACTAAGTATCTGAAGCTGGCCTGAACCTGCTATCCTCCCGTCTCAGCCCTCAGCCTCCCAAGTACTAGGATTACAAGTATGCGTCACCATACCCAGCTGAACCATATATGTATATATGTAATATTTTATATATATATATATATATATATTTTTTTTTTTCAGTACTGGGGATGGAATCCAGGGGCAGGGTCATTCTACTTCCAAGCTATACCCCCAGCCCTATTTTATTATTTTATTTGGAAACAGAGTCTCACTAAGTTACAGAAGGCCTCACTAAATTGCTGAGGCTGGCCACAAACCTGCGAACCTCCTGTCTCAGCCTCCCAGGTACTAAGATTACAAGTATGTACCACCATGCCTGGCTTGAACCATATATATATATGTGTGTGTGTGTGTGTGTGTGTGTGTGTGTGTGTGTGTGTATATATATATTTATTTATTTATTTGTTTATTTTTGTCATACTGGGATTGAACCCAGAGGCATTTTACCTCCAAGTTATACCCCCAGCCTGATTTTTTATTCTTTATTTTGAAACAGCGTCTTAGTAAGTTGCGGAGTCCCTCACTAGGTAGCTGAGGCTGGCTGCGAACCCAGATTCTCCAGTCTCAGCCTCCCGAATGCTGGGATTACAAGCGTGTGCCACCATGCCCGGCTTTTAAAAACATTTTTATTGGTGCTGAAACTATGGCACATGCTCATGCAAGACCGTGTTTCAAAATAAAAAATAAAAAGAGCTGAAGTTCAGTCCCCAGTACTAAGTAAATAAATAAATCTTATGGCATTCTAATCACTCAGGAATAATTGCTCAGACTAAACTGTGTCTTAGTTATAGTCTCTTATTTTGCTGTAGATGAGAGCAGATGTTTTCGGTTTGGGTTTTGTAACACTCAAATGTTGGTGAATAATAAAAGCATTTCATTGAAGATTCAGGGCCTCAGTTTTGGAAAAGAGTACCAGTTAGATTAGAAAAGTGATGATGACATATTTAGTTGAGGATACATTTTTAATATTTCCATGTGTTGTTAATGATTAGAATCCCTAGAGGCCAGTCTAGTGTGAAAGTAATTTTTTATTTTTAGTTACCTCACAAAGGGCCATATTGTGGTGATAAAAAAGTCAAGATTAAGAAACAGTCAAATAATATCAAGAAATGGATTTACTCATGTTACTTTTTTAAACAAAGTGTTATATGTGATAGTAGTATTTTTTTCCTTTGGCTAAGCCAGATGTGTTAGCTTGATGAAATATTATCAAGAATGTTAGCCTATGAATTCAGTTTAGCTTTTAGCACCAACATTTTCCATTTATACAGCTGTTCTAGATCTAGGAATCATTGTTTGCTCATTTACTTAGGTTTAGGAGAAATTCAGTTTATGGATTCCTTATTGCTAAATCCCTTTCTTAAAAGCCAGATATTGGTTTGATCCCAGCATTGCAAAATAAATAAATAAATAAATAAATAAATAAATAAATAAATAAATATTAGTTTAAGATTGGTACTAAGTTCTACTTTAAGCACCTAATGGCTGTTTTATTTCACATTCCCCTATTGATGAAAATAAATTTAGTATGTTAAGGCATGGTTTATCAAACTATACCAATTGGATAGATGAGGTTATTCTAAAACATCAGTGGATGCTGGGTGTGGTGACACATGCTTGTAATCCCAGGCTGAGACCAGAAGGATTGCAGGTTTGAAGCCAGCCTTAGCAACTTAATGAGGTTCTCAGAGCAACTTAGCAAGACCCTGTTTCCAAATAAAAAATAAAATAGGTCTGGGGGTGTAAACTGGAGGTAGAAGGTTCATGGGTTCCATCTCCAGTACTACAAAAAAACTAACAAAACAACAACAAAAACCATCAATGGTCATTTTTTGCTTACACTGTATATTTGTTGAAGATTGGTAGGGGTACTCTGTTCATTGTTCAGGGATATAGGCTGATGAAAATACCATCTTGATATTTGCTGGTAGCCAGGTGAGGTGGTACATCCTTGTAATCCGAGTACTTGGGAGGCTGAGAAAGGAAAGTTGTAGGCTCAAAGCCAGCCTCAGCAACTCAGTGAGTCCCACATCAACTGAGACCTTGTTTCCAAACAAAACATTGGGAAAAAAGAAGTCTGGGGGTATAGCTGGGAGGTAGAATCCCCTGGGTTCAATTCCCAGCACCAAATAAATAAATAAATAAATAGATAGATAGATAGATAGATAGATAAAAGAGAAAGAAAAAGAAAGTTACTGATTGTGGTCCAGAGGTAAAAGAGAATATAAGAGTCTTTCATGGGCAGTCATATGCTCTGCCTAGAAGTGACTCAAATCATTTTCAACTACAACTTACTCTTGAATATCATCGTCTTCCCTAACCTCTAAAACGTGTTTTTTCCAAGTGTCCAGATAAGGAATTTGAGGAATAGGACTAATGGTGACTACAGGAAATAATAAGATAAACTTTTGTTGATTTTGCCTTGTATTTTAAGATTTGTTTTTGCTTTCAGACTTTGATTTTATTTAATTTTTTTAAATCTTTAAAATACAAGATCATTATAAAAAGTTTTTTAATGATAATGAGGTGTAGAGATGATATAGATAGTATGGAAAATAATATAGCACATGCTTGTAATCACAGTACTTGGGAGGCTGAGACAGGAGGATGGCAGGTTTGAAGTCAGATCAGCAATTTAGCTAGGCCCTCAGCAAGTTAGTGAGACCTTGTTTCAAAGTAAAAGAATAGCCGGGCATGGTGGCGCACGCTTGTAATCCCAGCATTCGGGAGGCTGAGACCGGAGGATCCCGGTTCGCGGCCAGCCTCAGCTAACTAGTGAGGCCCTCTGCAACTTAGTGAGACTCGGTTTCAAAATAAAGAATAAAAAATAGGGCTGGGGGTATAGCTCGGAGGTAGAATGCCCCTGAGTTCAACCCCCAGTGCCGCAAAAAAAAAAAAAAAGAATAAACTGGGCATGGTGGTGCGTGCTTGTACTTCCAGTACTTTGGAGGCTGAGACAGGAGGATTGCAGGTTCACGGCCAGCCTCAGGTACTTAGTGAGGCCATCTGCAACTTAGTGAGACCCTGTTTCAAAATAAAGAATAAAAAATAGGGCTAGGGGTGTGGCTCAGAGGTAGAATGCCCCTGAGTTCAATCCCAGTTCTGCAGTTCTGCAAAAAAAAAAAAAAAAGGAATAAGCCAGGCCTGGTGGCACACACTTGTAATCCCAGTACTTGGGAGGCTGAGACAGGATTGCAGGTTTGAGGACAGCTTCATCAAGTAGTGAGACTTTTATCAACCTAGTGACACCCTTTTTCAAAATAAAAAGTAGGGCTGGGGTTGTATATTGGAAGTAGAATGCCCCTGGGGTTAATCCCCAGTAAACTCCCTCCCCCCCCACACAAAGTTTAAAATAGGACTGGGGCATATAGCTCAGAGGTAGAATGCCCCTGGGTTCAGTACCAGTACCTAAATAACAACTACAATAACAACAAAGAATTTCTTTCTTTCTTTTTTTTTTTTTTTGCAGTACTGGGGAGTGAACTCAGGGGCATTCTACCTCCGAGCTACACCCCCAGCCCTATTTTTTATTCTTTATTTTGAAACTGAGTCTCACTAAGTTGCGGAGTGCATCACTAGGTAGCTGAGGCTGGCCGCGAACCCGTATCCTCCAGTCTCAGCCTCCCGAATGCTGGGATTACAAGCATGTGCCACCACGCCCGGCCATACAACAAAGAATTTTAAACTGGGCATGGTGGCTCATACCTGTAATTCCAGTACTTTGGAGGCTGAGGCAGGAGAATCTCAGGTTTGAGACCAACCTTGATAATAGCAAGGTAACTTCTGTAACCTAGAGATACCCTGTTTCACAAACAAAAAAGGGTTGGCTGAGTAACTTGGAGGTAGAATGCTCAGAGAACTCTGAACAATGAAATAAATGAGTATGAAAAAGAAGTTAGCTGGGCGTGGTGGCACATGCTGGTAATATCCCAGTACTTGGGAGGCTGAGACAGGAGGATCCGGGTTCGAGGCCAGCCTCAACTACTTAGTGAGGCCCTCTGCAACTTAGTGAGACCATGTTTCAAAATGAAGAATAAAAAATAGGACTGAGGATGTAGCTCAGAGATAGAATGCCCCTGGGTTCAATTCCCAGTACTGCAAAAAAAAAGAAAGAAAGAAAGTTAACAGTCAGGAGTACTGAAGTCACTAAGAACGTGCACTCTGTGGGCTGCATTCATGATTTTGTAACTCATTCCTGATATCTTTTTAGCCCATTTTACTTATTTAGGTCACTAATTATAGAATTTGTTGTTGAGAAGATAGCATCTAGTTAAGGTGTTGAGAGATTCCTGTGAGATTCATCTGAGTCATATCTTTAGTAATTGCCTTGAGAATTGTGTTGGAGAAGCAGTGAATTTCTGCAGCCAATGAATAGTTCATTGTTGTTTAAAGGAACCTTTGGTAAAAGACTTACCAAAAAACCCCTGACATTTATGAAGTAATACTTGTATACAAAGAACTATATTAGATGCTGAGAGTAACATTTGTTACTGAGAGTAACAAATGAAGTGAAATAGCTACAATAGTAGCCTCATTGGAGTGCAGTGTCACACACCTGTAGTCTCAGTATTTGTTAGGTTGAGACAGGTTTGAGGCCAGGCTCAGCATTTTAGCGAGACTTTCTTCTTTTTTTTTTTTGGTGGTACTTGGGATGGAACCAGGGGCATTCTACCTCTGAGCTACACCCCCAGCCCAATTTTATTCTTTTGTTTTGAAACAGGGTCTCACTAAGTTGCAGAGGGTGTCACTAAACTGCTGAGGCTGCCTGCAAACTTGCAATCCTCCTCTCTCAGCCTCCCAAGTACTGGGATTACAAATGTGTACCA